>JAJEJO010000907.1:888106-941547 GCA_020662805.1 Glaucomys volans
AAAAAAAAAAAAAAAAAAAAAAACAATGGCAGAGGTGGCTTTGGTATAGGAGGGTGGGGCAGGCTGGGGGAGCCAGGGATGTCAGGAGAACCAGGAGTCTGCTTATCTGTCTTTCTCCTTTGGCACGTGAAAGCTCCCAGCTCAGCACGCCATGTGTCAAATCTATCATTTCGTATGTCAGCAACCATTATTCCCTCTTTTGTCACCAGTTTTGACCAAAGGATGAAAAATTGCTGTCTTACTCAGACAAAATTATTGCTGGGGGGGGGGAGAGAAAGGGCAACTCCAGGAGAGAGGAGTAGGCCAAGGTGAAACACAGGGAAGCATTCCTCAGATTAGGTCTGGGTTAAGAGAATATTGATCTGTGTGCTAAAAACTGTTGATCTCTCTGAGCAGAGGATGACAAATGGTGGCAAACAAAAAGGAAAAAAAAAATTGAGTGTCTCCAAGGACATTTGAGCTGCTCTGAGTTTTCCATTAGTGTTTGTTTGGTTTGTGGGTTTCAGCACTGGGGATTTCAACAAAAATAAGCAAATATTAAACAGAAATGAAGCAGCCACAAAAATGATACAGGGGAAAACCTAGGAGAAGAAGAGCAGCTCAGAAACTGGGCAAGGGACCGTTACTTAACAGCAGGAGCATTAGGAATACAAAGTGCCACTTGTCTCAGCTCATGGGTTATTTTATTTATTTATTTATCTGGGTATATTTAGTGCCGGATTGTTACAAGTAAGAGAGAAGTGTTTTTGTCCAAAAGTAGGTATCTTTAATTATGACAGGTTAGGAGTATTTTTTTTTAAATCAAACCACATATAAAGTATGATGCTGACGTTCATAAAGCCACAAATGAAAGGAAATATAGAGGTTGCATTCATTAAGCAAATACAGTATGACAAGGCATAAATTCAAATTGGGGGTTTGAGTAATTTTTCCCAACTGTAGAAATTGAACTCCAAATATGGGGAAGGAATAGAGGGCATAAAATACCCACTATTTGCTTTCCATTCAGAAAGAATGTGGGATTGTGACTAGGTGCGGGGACACTGGCGCCGTGCACCCTGGCTTGAGTTCCATCCCATCAATCCCCCATGTGCAATTTTGGTGAGATTTTTAACCCATGTAATCCTTTGTCCCCTCTTCTGTAAAGATATGGTAGCTACCCTCCCCTGTCTCACAGAGTGGGGTGAGGATTCCAGCAATTAATGCAAGTAAAGTGCTTAGCAAGCATTGGCACCAACTCAGAATGGAAAAAAAATATATATCATCATCATTTATTTCTTCACAAGTTTATAAATTTCCTCTAGAAAATTCCTTTTCTCCTTTGTTTCGTGACATCAACCTCTGGGACTTGGCATGCTCCACTCCTCATGCAAGAATAGGTGTGCCCGTCCCCACCCTGGTGCTCATTTGGCCTGTTTCCACAGGTCTTTCCGTGTTCACCTTGAGCTATGCACCCTAACTAGGCTCACTCCTTCTCACACAATTTTAGAGAATCCTCTTCTTCTCTCTCATGACTTCCTGGTTTATTCCCTAGTTATCAGTTGTTGCACTTTCCCCAACTGATAAATCAATTAACTTAAGGAAGTATATTAGAGTTACCTAATATGGTCTCATTAGTGAATATTCTACCGTAGATTTAGAACAAAATTGTGTTGAAGTTCCACCAGGTGAGAGATATGTCTCTTCTGCTCACAATGTACGCCCTGCCCCTCCTGACCTCATACCTTGGCCCACCCAAAGAAGATGGTCATAAGTATTTGTTAATCAAATGAGCCAATGGATTAATAAATTGCTGTCTTAGTCTATTTTCCAAGATCTTTTTGGAATAAGATAAGAATGCATTCAAGGAAGTCAGGAAGAAATGAAGGAGTACAGTGCTATACAAATCAGTATACTGTTTGAATAAACCCAGGAGTGAGGGAATTAAGTAAGGTTCAATCCTTGTTTTGCTTCTGTGGTCCTGAGAGTCACCACCTCCTCCAACTCCCAGGCTCTTTGATTTTGCAAGATGGCAGCATTGGCCATAGGAAGAACTCAGACCTCAGAGCACCTTTTCATCCTGTTCCTCTAGGAGGTCTCAGAGCTCAGAGCCATTTACAACTTCTGTTGGAAATGTGGACAGATTTAAAAAAAAAAAAAAAAAAAAAAAAAAAAAAACAGATCCACACCAAACTGAAATTTTTAACATAGTTGAGAAGTAAGTTTTGTCACAATAATGACCAGTAGTCACTAAGCATAGTTTGCATTTACATATAACAAGGTCATCTCTTTTGTTACCAAGCCTGGTAGAATATCTAACCCCTCAAAACTTCTGTTAAAATAAAATATTTTAAATTATTTGTTCAATAAATGAAAGAAAGAACCACATCTATTTGAGGTTAGGAATGTCACTCAGTGGTAGGGCACTTGCCTACCATGCACAAGGCCCTGGGTTTGATCCTCAGCACTGCCTCCTCCCACCCCATACACACACAAAAGAACCATATTCCAGGTGGTTAACACATCATTATTTAGAAGAGAGGTTGTCCAAAACAAAGTCTCTGTTAATACTGGTCTTAATAGCCCTGAAGAAAACTCTCATACTGAATGTGTGCAAATTAGATACTTTCCTCAGATGCAAACAATATACTCCATTCTCTTTCACCAAGTAGAAGTTGGACCAAATAATTCACCACAGGTTCAACATTTCAGGACAAGGGGATGCTGGTTTTATTTTTTGCTCAAAACATACAAATACAGTTTGGACTTTTTTTAATAAAATAAAAATTAAATACAAATACAGTTTGGACTGTTTTTTTAAAATAAAATAAAAATAAAATACAGTTTGGACTGTTTTTTTTTAAATAAAATAAAAATTAAATACCTTAATACTGAGAGGTAATCAAAACCAACTCTGTCTTACTCTTATATGAGAATTAGTCATAGACTATTCTACTTTAGAAGCTTTCAAAAGGTGTTTTAGTTCATTGAAACATAGTGCTTTCAATTCTAGCTAAATGTAGTGAACACTACAAAATGAAACCATCACAGAAATGAATTTTCAAACCAAGCATGCTGAATGCTTCTGAATTAATTGCCCCCCAAAGAGTAATGCTAAAAATAACTACTGGTGTAATTAAAAGATCACAGGTTGTATAGTTAGGAAGACCCATATTCTGGTTTCAGCAGTTTGATTTCTGCCTTTATGATCTTTGAGTAATTTTTAGCAAGTAACTTAGTCTCTCTGCATCCAGTTCACTCATCAATAAAACTCACAGTTTACAAACAATTTGTATTTGGTCCCCTGTACATAGTTACCATGCAATAAAAGATGCATCAGTAGATTGTTATACATAGTTAACTGTGTTTGCATTTCAGCATTTTGGGGAAATGTTATAATTCAATATGAGCATGTTAAACAACTTGGATTCTTATAAGCAAGAGCACGATACACCACAATTATTAAAAACACTAAAGGATTGTCTAGGATAAGACTTTTCCCTTCATTAAGAAGATATCCAAAGTAATGCTAATGAAAGTATGAATCCTCATAAATGCAGAAATATGAAATTTGCACAGTTGTTTCATACTAATAAGAAACGTTTGCTCTTAATCTACTTGAGAATTCTGTGTCTAACACATTGTCAGGAATAAGAGTTATTAATAATAACTCCCCATATTAACATCATTAGCTCTAAAGTTAAATTCTAAAACAAAATGGTCTAGCTCCACATGGACTTAAAACTGTTATTTAGCATATGAGGAATAAATTGGCTGCAGACGCAAACCTGTTCTCTCCCTCTGATCCTGAGTGTCTTCCTTCAGTTGTCACAAAATGCATTGCTTCTTCTTAGTCTCTCTCCCCCTTTCTCTCTTCTTCACTCCAATGCTCTTTGATCCATTCCCCTCCTCTGTCCCTTCTTTATTTCTTCCTAATGTCCTTGAGCATCCTCTTACCTTATTCCAAAAAGATACTAGAAAATTTAACCATCTGGAAACATTCACTTTAAGATTCTTTGGGAGTTTAACTGTTGTTTTTTGTTGTTGTTGCTTTTTGTTTTTTATAAAGTTTACATATGTAAGGCTGAGATGGACAGAAACCACCAGATCTAAAGCAGTGTCCCTGGGCTAACAGCAAGGAGCACTCTTATCCCTGTAACTGAGTTGGCCAAAGCATGGAGGTGGGGGTCTAGGGATGTGGGAGGGAGCAGGGGTGGTAGGGACAGAGAAGGCCACATGGAGAGAATTGTCTGATGGGAACCCAGGCCTTTAGCAAATCATGAGGTAAGCCCAAGAGGTCCCCCACTTCAGGAAAAGGGTGGAGGAACATAGCCCAGGCTCCCTGTGGTTGCTCCCTACCATTTCGGCTGGAGAACCCCATCTTCAAGGCCACTTCATAGGTCCAGACAGGGCAGCTTCCCTGGGCACATAACAGCCAGAAGAGTGTGGAAAGAAGCCAGTGGTAAGTGGAAGCCATCCAGACAGTGGTTTTAACCACACATACACACATACAAATAGTATCCCACTGTAAAATACATTTTAAATAAATATGGGAAGTGAGTCAGTAGCCTTGGATTGGGGCAGGAAATATACAAGACCAGACTGGAGCAACATGGAGTGCTAGAAAGGAAGGAGTTATTCAAAAACAAACCCACATCTGTGAGAGCATGTCAGAGGAGTACAGAGTCTGACTGAGATAACCCTCAATGACCAAAGCTGGAAAGTTCTGAGCGACTAAATAGTGTTGAATTGTAGCTCAAAGCCATGAGTCCTACTGACATAAATGTGATTAAATAATAAATATGAAAGTAAAATAAATGAAAATAGATAAATAGGGAGACAGAAATCTCCCTTGTAGAAGAATTCAAAACAATTTATGGGTTCTCCATAACATGGAATGCTGCGGTGGGAAGGTTTGTTTAGAGTAGAGAAACATGACAAAATCTATGTCCATCAGGTGTTCAAGGTCAGTGTAAACAGTGATAAGTCATGGTGACAGTATGCTGCCCCTGTGGTCTTCCACCCAAAACCCACAACACCAGTCTAATCAGACAATCCCAGCTGAGGGGCATTCTGCAAAATATTTGACAAGTGTTTTTAAAAATGTTCAGGATCGGGCTGGGGATATAGCTCAGTTGGTAGGGTGCCTGCCTCGCAAGCACAAGGCCCTGGGTTCAATACCCAGCACCGCAAAAAAAAAAAAAAAAAGTTCAGGATCATCAAGAAAAAGCAAAGGAAAATCTTGAGAAATTATCATAGCCAAGAGGAACTTAGGGAGACCTTATGACCAAATGCAATGTGATCACTGGATGAGATCCTGGGATAGAAAAAGAACAGCTGTAACAAAATACCTGAGCCTGGGTACTGTATGAATAAAAGGGGGTTGCTTAACTCATAGTCTTCAAGGCTGAAAATCCCAACAGCCTAGCACTGACTCCAATGAGGGCCCCTCTGACTATATTGTGTGTGATAAGGACAGGCCACATGGAAAGATAGGAAACCAGAAAATGGGGAGATCTACCTTGCTCTTTTATAACTACTCTCTCTCCCTCAGGAACTATCTAGGGTCCCACAAGAATTTTACATCCCCCTCTGAGGGCAGTGACCCCATTGACCTCCATGGACTCTGCATCTTTCAGGTCCTTCTACCACTTAACATCATCACCCTGGGAACCAAGGTTCTAACTATGAACCTTGGGAGACAAAGCTCCTCCAAACCATAGCTGGTGCTCCTATCAGGGAACTCTGAGTGTGTGTCACCCAGAACTCACCCTCCTATTCTTGCAATCTGTAAATCTAAAACTATCCTAGGACATAAATATCTAAAAGTGAGTTGTTGAAAATAAAGATAGGAAAGTAAGAAAGAAAATACCGAGGTGGTGCTGATGATTACAGGAAGCGCCATATCAAGTGGGTAACTGGGCTGTGCTGTTCTCCACGCTCTCAGGTTTGGGAGAGGCGGTCCTCTGTCACTAATCATACCTGCTAGCTGCTCTAGAAATGATCGTGACTTTGAACCTGCCTAAATCCTCCAGTGGGGTATGGGATGCATTAGTTAAATTCTCATCCTCCCAGACACAATTTAAACCGCAAGCACAGTCCCTCCCACTGCCACACAGTCGCAATCACATGCTGAGTCACACACGTGCACCAAGCTCTGTAGAGAGAAGCAAGAACTCAGGGTCTTCAACCACAAGGAACCCCACAACGGGTTATATCTTTCAATGTCTTTTCATCTCCTTATTAACCTGTAAACTCACAAGATAGGGCAGGATGATCTGCACTTTCTACCTCTAAAATTCTTTTCCCAAAAGTCGCTGAATGATTTATTGAAGTGAAGGAGAAAGCTCTTTCTCAAAGCTCCTTTTCAGCAATTAAGAAACAAAAATACAAGGTCAATATCCTACTAACACCTCATTGCTTCCAGACTAACAGCATATAATGGCTCAGTGCGGACAAGTCCATCTGTGTTCTCCAAGACGCCCAGCGCATGCATGCTGAAAGCAGATTTGTTAGATGTCTGCATTTGCGTGTATGACCAGAAAGTGGAATGAATCAAATAGCCAACATTTGTAGAAAATGTTTTTGCATCTTGTTTTCAGATTCACAGATTAGGGTTTTCCTAAACCAACAAGGTCTAGGAAATAACAAGGAAGCACTTGATTTTTCCAAGAAGTGCACACCCAAATCTCATCAAGACTTAAAAGAAAGACCACATTTCTCCTCCACTTGCCCCCTCAAAACTAACATTGAAATAATGCTTCATAACACTTTAATGCCCTTAGATTCAAATCAGTGATTATATATATATAAAACATATATATATATAAACTTCTTAATTTTCTGAATTTCAGCATCCCTCATCTGTGCAAGAAAGGTGTCAGAGTAAATAATTTGTAGGAATGATTATAAAGTCACCCTCTTTGGTCATTGAATCCCATGTACAAGATACTGATAGATATCTAATTGTAATAGTCAGTGATGTGATTATTGATGTGATTATATGATTTTGTGGCTTAAGTGCTTATATTTGACTTATTAAATGTCTCTATATAAAAAATAAACGTCTCTACATATGAATAATGGAATTATCCACACATTTTAAAAATCGCCTCTAATGTTTCTAACATAGGAGATTTCATCACAGACTTAGTTTTCGTTTTTCAAGTATCAACGCATATACCTTAGTTTTGACACTGAAATTAAGTAGAATGCTTATGGTTCGAAACTCAGAGCTCCTTTAAGAATTTAATGAAAACTCTGGTGCCTCTTTCCAGACAAGCACATGTAAACATGTATTTTTAATCATATGCACACACAATAGCTTATGGACATGTTCCCTAGGGCCAATTTCTATTTCCATAGTACATATGGATTTCAGTTTTAAAAACACTAATGTAAAAACATATATTGGGTGAACCAGGGAAGGTATTAGCATGTGACAGCCCCCATTCTCAAGCCATTTAAGGAATTCAACTTACGCACCAATTATTTAAGAGCTTATTGACTAGATATTAAAAGCACAATGTGTGCAAAGAGAGAAGCAGAACAGGACATTTAAGTAATTTGTAAGTGCTGTGTGTATGTTTGTGTGTGTGTATGTGTGTGTGTGTGTGTACTATAAGGTTTATAAAGATACTCGAAGAAGCAGTACCAACTGTGTAAGAGTGGTTGCCCTTAATGAAGGATGAAATATTGATGAAACTAAACTAAACTCAATTGTTATTTGTAATTCTGCATTTTTGTCCAGAAGAACAGCTGAAAATGGACACATTGTTAACAGTGGTTAACCTAATAAGGATGGCTTGTGGGTACACATTAATCATTATTTTTACTTTTTTGAAACATCTTTTAAATTTCCTACATAATACCCAAAGGCCAGGGTAGCGCCCTTGCCTATGGCCATTGTCAAGGCCAATCCTCTGCTCCTGGTTGAAAGGGTTGTCTATGAATAGAGAACTGCAGTCTGTGGAGTGGCTGTCAGGGGTGGCTGAAGTTTGCATGTGGGAGGGTGTGGGCAAGGGCAACCCATATTAAGCATCTAAGAAAGAGTTCATGCCTCACTTTTTTGTAAATTCTCTAAGCAAGAGAATTCGTCTGCAGGCCAACACTTTATTTTTCCTGCAGTCCCAGTACCATCCCTAAACATGATGCCATCTCCCTGGGATAAGGCAATATTGTCTTGACCTTGATGCTATCACCATTTAGATACGTTCAGTCAAAATAAGTGATTACTTAAATAATAATTAGTTCTTCCAACTTCAGTGTTTAGTGTATTTTCATTCTTAATAAAATTCAATTCTCAATTACATCAAACTTACATGTCCCGAAAATTTACTGTCTGATTCAAATAAAATTCTGAGTCAATTTAGGTAAAGAACTAACATGAACCATTCAAATTCCAATTTCATCAGTGGAATAATCTTCTTCCTGATATTTCCTTTACCCTAAAATCAGTTCTGAATAAATATTTTTATAATGAAGAAGGGAATGTAAAACCTTGAAGACTGTTATATAACATACATTTTTTTAATCAGCTTTTGTTGTTAATTAAGAATTTAAATGCCAAATTGCATAGGAGCAATTTTGTTTTTTAAAAATAAGTATATGGAGTGCCTGCCATGTGGCAATCAGTGGTCTAGATCTGGAACAGAATTAGGCAACCTGAAGAAATATATAAAATGATTTTTTCCAGAAGGTTATCATTAAAAATAAAACCAACTTTCTCTTCTAGACTTCTATCAGATCTGATTTAAAATATGCTGTTTTAAGATGAATTATAAACTGTCAGAATTCATGGTTATGAAAAGGTATTTCCAGATATATCTAATGACTTGGAATTTGTGTTTAATCTAACAAACCACACTGACTATTGAATTTGTGTGTCTGTGAATATAAAGATTTATTGTCCCTGGAGGTAATTATTGACCTCAACATCTTATCAGTCAATATTTACCTCTTGGGCCAATAAATCTTGATATAACCTCATGAAAGTCAATATCTGTTTAATAGCATACATGGAAATCTGTAATAGTTTGATTACAGGCTTCAATGTCATACTGGCCAGCACACTCCTTCCCATCTAAGGGACATTAAATCATTCTTTCTTTTCAACATAGACCAAACACTATGATTCCTGCAATTCACTCATCCTCAACCAAACACTGGATTGGAAATTTTTATACCAGTCTTTACTTCTCTTTTGCATATAAACTTTGCCTCAGTAATCAACTTATAATCCCTCCTGAAGTCTGAGACTAAAAGTCATGATATTGCCATTTCATTCTTTGTTCCCACCACAACTCTTCATCATTACAAATAAAACAGCTTTGGTGGATGGACAAACCCTCCAGTATATAGTCCCCCCAGAGATCACTAAGGAAGTCATTGCCCCTCCAGCACATGTGGATGTCAGGGAGGATCCAATGCTGCCAGGTACCTGTTCCCCATTCTGAGAGTGAGAAAGTGCAGGCCTAGGGTGTTGCAGAGCTCAAGGGTCTTGGCATAACATCAGGTCACAGGTAATTTTGCAAGGCACGCTGGTTGTTTGATACCTGATATGCATTTATGGACCAGGCCACCAAAGAGGCAGATAGTGAATCGTTTTTGTTGTTTTATGTGCAGCCTCTGAAACATTAAAAACAGTTTAAATAATAATTGGGTCACTTTTAAGAGTCTTTGTGTTGGTCAAGAGAAACTGCAGGCTAGCAATTAGATAAATCAGAAGGACGTCATTCTCAGTGGCTACTGACCTTCTGGACAGGGTTTTCCATACCATCTCAGAGCTTCAACAGCATCACTGGGCTTCTTTATGGGCTGAGATGGGATGTTTCACCAGTTTTCAGAGCTCAGGAGTACATTTGCCCATGTAATCCTGACAGCGCAAACCATGGTTTGGGAATCAAGAGCCTCTTTGGCTTTTGGTGTCTTTCATATTGTCCAACAGCATGGGATCCAGTAAATGTAAATGTGATTTGTAGCAGGTCTGTGTCCCCCATCACCCATTTGGGATCTAGCAGGACTGATGTCATTTCTGAGAGAGGAATTTGACCACTGAACTGAGCAACTTTTATGATGAATCATTAGAAAAGGACCAGCTCCTCCCCTGATATGATCAAGGGCCAGGAAACAAAAGCAATAGGACTTGTCCAAACCTTGGTTCCTGCCTCTTCAGCCAACTCAATGGCTGAGGTTAGGAGTAGTGTTAACATCTCCTCTGGGAATGGATGGAGGGATTAAGCTTGTCAGGAAGGAATCAAAGTCCAACCACTGCAGTGGACTAGAATTCATCATGGTAACCACTGGTCTGGAACCAGTTTGCACAGAGACGTGCAGTAGAGCAACACTTTTCTGAGATCAGCCTCAGGTATGATATTTTTACCTCTCTGTCTATGACAAAGAATTCCAACCCAAAGAATGTTCCAAAACATAAAATTCCATTTGGTCAACAAACCCTTAGCATTTAAGTTTCCACATGTATGAGGTCACTTGTTGACAGCCACACAATACACTAGATATGGCTAGAAATGACTTCATGGAAGCGCCTGGCTTATAGGAGACAGTTGTGTATGAGAAAAAGTTGTAAGACATGCCTTATCCAGGGCAGAAAGTATCATAGGCCAGCATCTCTACACTTTTTGGAAGCACCTCTTTCAAATGTTTTCCAGTGGCTTGGAAACCGATTGTGAAAAGGAAAACCTTCACATTGCATTCAACAATAGTAGAGACAGTACTATCTACAGGTTGGTGTCTGCCCAGCCTCTGGCAGAAGATGCAGTCCATATATCTGAGCTGCTGGAGGAAGTCAGGTTGTAGGGTGTAATTAGTCAGGGTTCTCTAGAAGAACAGAATCAACAGGAAGTATGATCATAAAAAGGGGATTTATTAGATTGGCTTACATGACCAGAAGCTGGAGAGTCCACAATGGTCCTCTACAGCTGGAGAGCTGGAAGAAACAGCAGCTATGCAGTCCAATATGCAGAAACCCCAGAACAAGAAGGATCAACAGTGCTACCCTAGTCCGAGACCAAGGCTTCTGGAAACTCCCTGGAGAATCACTGGCAGAGTCCATTTTGGAAGAGTGAAGAAGTGAGAATCCAATATCCTCAGACTATTGAAGCAGCAATCAAGAACCCGTTGAAGAAGAGCCAAGCTTGCATCTACATCTGCTTCCTTATTCTTCCAGATCTTATTCCATCCTATTGGATGGTGCTGCCCATGCTTAGGGAAGGGCTCCACTCCAGTTCACTATCCCACATTCCAATCATTCCTAGACACACCCTCATTGACACACCCAGAAGCCTCTAAATCATCAGCATCTCTTAAGCCAATCAAGTTGACAATTCATATTAACCATTACATAGAGACAACATTTTCTGCAACTGTGCTGATCCAGGTCATTTCCTACACTTGACTATAGGACAGCTAAGAAGCAGCTGTGACATAGGAAATATATACCCTTGCAGTCATGGATATATTCAAGACTTGTAATTTTAGGCAAGTGATCCATTCAATAACCCAGCTTGGGGTTAGTATTGATTGTCTTTGATTAGGCTATTCCAGGGTTCAATTTCTTTTTTATTATGTGAGCATTAAAGGCCAAAGAGTCTCACATAGAATGATCCAGGACTATACTGCTTAAACAGGGAAGGGCTCCTTGTCTGACTGAATCATCTCAAATATCCTAATTCTTGACTGTAATCAGCAGTATCAGCACTGGATATGTAATGCCTCTGCCTTGGTTCTGAGGTGTGCCCAAGAATTCTGGCAAGTCCAGAATTTGTACAGCTAACACCCAGGAGCCACCCCTTCAGATCCCATCTTATCACCTGAGTCTCAAAAGAACAGAGGACAATCCTGGGATTCTCATCTCTGTCATTCCACTGGCAGGCATGTCCTTAATTTTCTCTAAAATATACATACTAAGAGTTCTGGTTTAGATATGAGATATCACCTGGAATCATGTGGGTGAGACAATGCAAGAATTTTGAAGGTGAAATAATTAGATTATGAGAGAGAGGTTTAAGCTAATCAGTGGATTAATCCATGATATGGATTAACAGGGTGATAACTGCAGGCAGATAGCTTATGACTGGAGGAGGGTGTGCACCTTTGGTGGTTTTAATTTGTCCCCTGTGGGCAGAATTCTTCTCTCTCTGCTTCCTGTTGTCATGTCCTGAGCTGCTTTCCTCTGCTGTGCCCTTCAGTTATGATGTTCTGCCTCACCTCGGGCCCAGAGCTATGGAATGAGTTGACCATGGACTGAACCTCTGACACTGAGCCAAAATAAACCTTTCCTCCTCTAAATTGTTCTTATCAGATATTTTGTTCACATCAACAAAAAGCTAATGAACACACTAAGTGCTCATCCTCATATCTCCCCTATCACAAAGAGGGCTTCTCAAATACCTCCCTGCTTTATTTCTTTGATTTCACAAGGAATGCTGGAGGCTTCCCTTTCCCCTAACTGAAGTCTTCCCTCCAAGGTGACTCCCTGGAATATCTTAAACTACCAAAGAATTCTACTTGCTGTTCAGGATTTCATGAGCTTTATTCTCAAGAGGAACCTGTATCCACCTATACCCATCCAGCTTCTATGTAATTCTGTCCTCTGACTAGATAGAACTCTGATCTTTAGTCCCTTGATTTGCTTCAAAATGGCCATGATGGGCTGTCTCACAATGCCAGCTACCATAGAATCTGGGAAAATGGTTGGAGGACACCATTCCAAATCTCCTCAAATACTGTGCATTGGGTGAAGTTCTTGAGTTGGATCAGTGGTAACTAGACAGGTTGTTAAGAGCCCATTCACTCTAGGGAAGAGATCTATTAGAGCCAGATTCTGGCCTGTGGGATGGTTAAATTGTAGAGCTTTTCCCATGGTGTGATCCCAGGGCTGGAGTCCAAGCCTGGTGGTAGACCAGGATTGATTATTTCAAGGCTTAGGCCATGGTCAGTTTCCATGGAGATTTTTGGAGGAAGTCAACTCTTTCTGAGGAGGCCAGACTATAAGGGATTATTCCTGCACACTTCTTATATTGGATTCTGAAAAATTACTGGCACTTCTGGGAGTGGCCCCAAAATTAACTTTGTTTAATAGATTGCAATTTGACAAGTTCTCTGGGTACTATTAAGATTTTAGAAAGAGAACTTAAAAGGGTCCTTATAAAATTAGTTCCCTCAAATTGTTTTATTCATGTGCATTTAATTTATTCTTTCATCCATGTATTTACTGAATAGTAATTTTATGTCCATGTGTTGGTCACTTACAAATATACAAATACAACTTCCAAACTCAAGGGTTTTGCTATATGCTTTGACTGAAAAAGCAAAAATGTTGTGTGACCAGATAACTCAATGGATCTAATGAGGAATTATAGCCATGAAAAGTGAGATGTTACAAGGTGGTGGGGACTTTAAGTGTCTAATGCATGTGAAGGTAGCCAACTTGTATCAGTAGTACTAACACTCTATTTATAGAGTCTAAATACTCGGTTTTCCAAACTTGGCTACTCACATCTGGACCCCCCTTGACCTATTCCCTACATATGACCAATTCAAGCAGTCCCATTCCACTCCACCTCAATTTAAATACTCCAAGGACCGCCATATTTGGATGCACAGTCCCCCCAACTTCTCCAGCCTCATCTCTTTTTCTTTTCATGCTCCTGCCTCTCCCCAGTTTTTTCTCCCATTGTTTCTAATCCTCCTTCACTAACTCCTTCCCTTTATCTAGCCCATCATCACATCCCTGGGAAGGCCTTTCTGTACTCCTCTACTGATTCAGTTCTCTCTGACAGGTTCTCATAGCATCATAGACATGCATGATCACTGTTGAACTATTACATTTGTTTGTATAATTGTTTAATTGACATTTGTCTTCTCCACCAGTCTATCAGCTCCTTGAGAATCAAACCTGGCTCTGCTTTGACTCATTCTTTTCTTCCCAGCACCACACACAATGCATGGTATGAAGCGAGCACTCAGGAGCTGAGAACATGGAGGCATCTCTGTACACTGGAATACCACAGAGATTTCAAGAGATAGGAGGTAAATGGGGAACCTAAAGGGAAACAGGCTTTAACTGGAAGGGGAGAATTGGAGAGTTGGAGAGATTATTCTAGCCGGAAGAACTTTATGCACCAAAGAAGAAAAATCTACAGAGGCATTACCCATTTAAGGGAAGATACCAGATTTCCACTAGAAATAATTGAATAAAAAGTTGAAAAGTTATATTGTAATGTCTGCCATCATTTCTGGTCTTCTCTCATGTCTACTGTGGCTATCTTGTGAATGCTCCCACAACTGTCTGGGAGTGAGGGACATTGAGTTTGTCTCAAGGAATAGTATTCAAAGATCTAAACTCAAGGAGTTTCATCTTCATCCAGATCTGATTTAGATGAAGAGATTCTGGCCTTTAAGTGAGAGTTGTCATGAGCTGAGACTGGGGGGTATTTAGGAAGGTGTGTGCATTTTGCGTGGATGAGGAATTGCAGCCAGAGGATGGACTGTGGCAAAATGTATTTCCTAAAGAAGGCAACATCAACATCTTCATCCCACAACAGAATGTAGAGATTCCAACTGTCAAATAACCCCATCCTATGGAAGCAAAGTGGATGTTTATGAGCACATTGACCAATCAAGTTTAGCACAGGTGAGGCAATGAGACTTCTGAGCCTAAGTTCATAGAAGATCATGCAGCTCTGCTTCTATTTCTTGGAACATTCCCTCTCCACATTATCCTTATCGGGGCACTACCTCTTGAAACCCAGCCGCCTTGCTGAAATAAGTCCATGGCCAATGAAGAGGCCAGGTGAAAAAGCTCTAGTCAACACTCCTGGGTAAGTCCATCCTTCGATTCATTGCAGTCTAGGTATCAGACAGGTGAGGGAACAAGAGTCCCGAAGATCACAACAGAGTCATTGGAGTTTTTCCAGACTAGGCTCCTGACATCCAAAATGGCAGAGCCGTGGCATTCCTGCTATACGAACTCTGAATTCCAGACTCACAGACTCCATGAGCAAACAGCAGTCATCACTTTATGCCATTATGTGTAGGGCAATTTGTATAACCAGGGCAATAAAACTAGATGGTTGAAGCTTTGTGTGGCCATCTGAAGAATGTAAATTTCACTCTGCTGGTCAGTGAGTCCCTAACTCTGCTCTGCAAAGTCCACTCACTGGTCTCAATGAAAGGCAATATTGGGAAGGAAAGATACAATACATGGGGTTCACAGCCACCTATTTCTAGTGCATTTATTGACCTTATATACCCGACTTCCAAGTGAGTTGTTTAAGGGCTATGACACACAGCAATTTAAAATGTAGGACATTTTTATGCTGATAAATTAGTATATGTGGTTTCACAAAGTCATGTCCATTAGCTGGAATAGCTTCTCACAGACCCTGCGCTGGAATAGTAGCTCAGCGGTCCCTCCAGACAAGCGTTTCATGGACTTCTGCATATCTTCATTGTGAAGTTTCCCTCGGTGATAGGTCTTCATAGTAATCTGTTACTCCTCATTGTTCTCCAGCTCTTCTTGGGCAGATGCTACCTGAATAGACTGCATTTTCCACTTGGTGTGCATTTCTCTCCCGCTGAGCTGCCACACACACAGTGCTTTGCCAGGTAGGTCTCTTGATGGCCCTAAAATAGAACCATCTGTCAATAAGGAGTTTCCAGGGGATGTTCCCCACATCAATCTAAGAAATATGAATCTTTGGAGGTTGCAACAGTTAGCTATTCAAATCACGAGAAATAAATGCTATCTCTTTGTGGGAGTAGTTTTCTAGTCACAGTGCAACACGCTTGGGTCCTGGGAGGCCATCGATTGGGACTGGCAAAATAGTTTATCTGGGGAGGGGATTTAACATCATTTTTAATTTTTTGCACAAGGCCCAAAGACATTTTTCAGACCACATTATTAAGGTATAATTTGCATATGAAAAACTGTGCATATTTAATGTATATAACTTGATGATCTTGGAGTTAAGCAGTTAGTTTTCTGCATCTGCAAAATTGACCAACAATCAAATGTTTCTTTTTTTTTCAGGTTTCAAAATGCAAAACTTGAATTCACCACACACTGAGCATCATTCTGAATCCAAGCCAATGAATTGATAAGTAAGAATCCTGGCATTTCAGAAGGCCAATCTCTCTCCAGTGCCCACTCTTTGAGCAATGTTCACCTTGCTGCTTCTTCAGGTAGATACCAGGTAGTTAAACCTGTGATGCTTGCACCTTAACTGAGCATGCACATATTTTTACTCCTTGTTCAGGAACTACTTATGTAGCATTTATACTGAATTAGGTATCATAAAAAATCTAGAGATGATTTAAAGTATATGGGAGGATTATACTGGTCATATGCATTTAATCAAACATTTTATATAAGGAACTTGGACACATTTTGGATTTTACTATCTGTGGGAGGTAGCTATCTGATATAACTAAAACATTGTGCCCTTTGACAAATATCTCAATATCTTCCTCTCTTAAGCTTCCAGCAGCTACCATTTCACCCTCTCATTCTATCGGTTTGACTATTCTAGATTCATCATGTAAATATTTCATGTAGTATTTTGTTTTTCTTCTGTGTCTGGCTTATTTCACTCAACACAGTGTCCTCCAGTTTCATTCACATGGTTGAAAATGTGGAATATTGATGCAGAGGAATACTATTCACCGTTAAAAAAGGGAGAAGTCCCAAGAGCATCTTTTGTACTTCAAAGCTTAAGAACACCAGAACTTACAAATAAGCTAAAATATTACATGATATATTCATGATGTGTCTAAACTAGTTACATTCATAGAATTGAAGGTTAGAAAGGTAATTGCCAGAAACTGGAGAGAGGGGAAATGAGGAGAAAATAGTCAAGGGTACAAAGTTTTGGTCATACCAGAGTCTGTGTAGAAAGTCAACTTTATTGAGTGATATCAATGTCAAAAGAGCCATTGAATGGTTTCTGTGTGGGCTGAAGAAGAGATAACATGAGGACTTGGTCTAAGTTGGGTTAGAACAAGAGAAACTGAAGAAGGAAACCAGTTATGCTATTCTAATAGATCCGATGTGTGAAGACAAGGGCCTGGAAAACCTGGTGTCAGGTGGATGGCATTTATTTCTGGGGTCTCCAGAGAAGAATCTGTCTCCTTGTCTTCAGCCCACGTTTCTTATCTGATGGCCCCTTCCTCCATTGTCAAATCTAACAGATTTGAAGAGACTTACCTTCTTAAGTCTGTTTCTGACACTGACTTTCCTTCCTCCCTCTTTCCCTCAGGAAGACTTATCAGATGTTAGGTCTACCTGAATGATCCAAGACGGCCTCCCCACCTCAAAGTCCCTTGCTTGATCATATCAGCAAAGCTCCTTAATGACCTGTAAGGTGATAGAGTCACAAAATCTGGAAATTAGGAAGTGAAATTTCTTGGGAACCATTGCTCTGTTGGTTCCCCCATCCCTTCTGGGACCTCCTGAGGAATTTCTAGGTAGAGTGTGGGGTGAGGAAACTGAGATTTTTGATCCACGATACCCATTTCTAATTGGCTAAGGGTTGCCCTAGGGGCACTAAATCTCACTTCCTTGGTTGGGGCCACCCAAGCACCTGTAAGGCAAGAAAAACCCCTCAAGACAGGGAAGCAAGAAAATTGACAACTTAAGATGGGTTGCTATTCTCAATGATGAGCAGGTTGCTCCTAGGCTGCAGGTTAATTCAAAAGTGGATTAAAGGGAACGTCTTCTGCATGCTCCAATCATTTCCACTCCAAAACCCATAACATAATACTGCCAGGCCCATCTATCTTTAATTTTTCTGTTCTTTCTCTCTCTCTGTTATCTTTTACTAAAAACATATTTTCTTGTTAAATACCAGAAGAAATGCAATCTTGCATCTGGGATGTTCTAAGAGCTAGTAACCTTTGTGCCCTTCCATGAAAGGAAGGCCCTCGTTATAGTCCCTGTGATGTGACACTACCTATCTTTATTGTGTTACAATATTGACTATGTTAACATCTCCTCTGGTCCCCCAGTACCTGTTTTCCTAAAGCAAAGAATTGTTAACCACATTATTTCTAGCTGGATGTGTAGTGCTGACCGAGGGGTGGCTCTAGATCTTCAACACAGGTTTGCCTCATTGGTTATCGGCGAGCTTTCAACATTCAGAGTCTTTGCTGTTGTTTCGAATGACCCAAGAACTCTCTCTCAAGGTCTTCCTCCACAGTTTCCTGTAGGCATTTTTTATTGTACCAAAATTTCAACTTTTACAAAAATAAAACAAGTCCTGGGTTTGTAAATCAAAGATGGCATGTCATTTAAGCACTGAATAAAATTGAGCCTGAAAGTCTGCCCAAAATTTAACCACAGGAGAATATGACCTTCACCGCTGAGGAGCTCAGAGCCCTTCCCAAGCCAGACACTGTCACCTCAGCTGGACTTTCTTCTGTTAAGCTGTGCCCCCCTCCACAGCACCGAGGCCACAGGAGCCACGTTGGGGAAGCCAGGCTCTGGAGGCGAATAAGTAGGAGACCACAGTGGGAACTTCTCAGACTGTAATTACACTTACGAGGTAGAATAAACCCTTCCTTTTAAAAATCCAATGAATGCAATAGCAGAGGGACGGATGTTAGGAAATGAAGCAACTCTTTCAAACTAAGGTTGACTCAGTTTTGATGTCAGCAAGTTAGATGCTTTTACTTAGGAAGGCATCACTATACTGATTTTTGCATCTCAATTCCTACTTATTTTTTTAAAATATACACTCACAATTTTATTGCTCATGAAAATTGTAAAGCATTTACCTAAAGGTTCATCCCTTAAATCTCATGTATATTACTCTTTGTCTAATAAGCTTGATAGAATTCAAATGAGTTTAAATAGGATATACACAAAATTTCTACAAGGTGGGTGCTTTAGTTAGCCTTTTGTCGCTGAAAAAAGTACTGAAGAACAATCTACTTAAAAGGGTGAAAGAGTTATATTGGCTCACAGTTTCAGAGGTGGAGGAGTACATAGCTAGTTTCACTGCTTTGGGGCCCATAGTGAAGCAGAACATCATGGCAGGGAGCAGGTGGTAGAAAAGTGGCTTTACTCACAGCAGCCAGGAAGGAACAAGAGAGAGGAGAGCTGGATTCCCAGTCTTCCCTTCAAGGACACATGCCCAATGACCTACCTTCCTTCCACCAGGCCCCGCCTCTTAAAGGTCCACCACCTCCCAATAGCATCATCTTCTAGGCATCCAGCCTTCAACACATGGGCCTTTTTGAGACCTCTAAGATGCAAACCATAATGATGGAGTTTCTTGTTTTGTTTTCATGTCATGTGCTCTTGCATTACCCACATCAACTATATACCAGAATGAAGAACTATTTCAGAAAATGCAAGTTTAATGGGCTGACCTGATTGAAGCCCAGACTAAAGATGAGCTGACTTCCCCTGGTCTTCCACTTTGTTTCACTGTCTTTCCTTGTCAGGTTCTAGAATAGAAAAATGGAGAGCAGACATTTATTAATCAGTCATTTATTTATTTCCATTCAGGAAATGTTTCTTAATACAGCCTTTACTGGTTTATACCGTGATTACAACGTACAAATACGTAGAGAACAATGTTCATTTTTATCGGCTTTAAAATTTCCAGTAGAGCAATAAGATCATGAATAAAAAATATAATTATCAAATCATACTTTGTTTTGTTAAATATGAGATTACACCAATGTAATGCCCTTATTTTTTTTTTCATTTTTCATTTTTTTTGTTTTTATTGGTGCATTCATTATGGTTTCACATTATACTTCTTTTTGACCTAATCATACATTCATGAAGTTTAATTTGCTCCATTTCAGTCCATAGTGTCCCCTCCTTCCCTCCTCTTCTCTCTGCTCTTATTCCCCTTCATCTAATTTACTGGTCTTCCTTCCACTCATTGATATATTTTAATTGATGCTTTATAGATCATAAAGCATAAATATAGTACATAAAGGTAGAAATTCACTTCTATATTTACATATGCATGTAGCATCATGCTGTCAAATTCATTCTGCATTTCTCCCCTTTCCCGTGACTTCCCTCCCCCTTGATCTTCTCCTTCTCCTCCCCTGATTGCCCCTCTGTCTTTATCATATCTGATCTCTCCCTTTTTCCCCCTTTATTTATCTAGCTTCTGCATATGAAAAAGAACATTCAACCCTCTAGCTTTCTGGGTCTGTCTTATTTCACTTAGCATGATATTCTCCAGTTCCATCCATTTAGCAGTTTATGCTATGATTTCATTTTCCTTCATGGCTGAGTGATACTCCATTGGATGTGTGTGTGTGTGTGTAATACACACCACACTTGCTTCATCCATTCATCTACTGATGGGTATCTGGTCAGGTTGGAGTCTGGGTTCTTGTAACCCACTTATTCTTTAGGTCAGACTTGTGTCATAACTTACATGCAACTAGACAGTACTTGCTTATACTCTGGAATCACATAAAGATTTAATCAAAAGTCACTTTTATGCTAGTTTAAAAAGACCATTTCACTGTTGGGTTATGACTGCTTTCATTTTTCATACACATCCATTACTCTATTTTTTCTCATACTGCCAGAATATGCTTAATAATCCTTTATACTAAAGAATTTTATTCATGCTTATTGATTTATAGTGCACGTAAGCAATTTATAATATTATTTAATTACCATAATTAATTGCCATGATTTTTATGCTTTGCAAGTATAAAAATAAAAAATTCTCAAAAATTGAAATTATTTTTGACTGTCATTGTTCTCCCATTCACTAAAGTAGAGCCCTCAGAGTTATCTCTCATTCCTCTTTCTCTCATTCCACGTATTCAGTCAAGCTTTGTCAAGATCAATATCAAGCCCAGCCAAATATCAGGGTGACAGTCAAACCACTTTAACAAATTTGGGCTTCACAATTTTTAACTTTCAACCTTGCAATGAATCTATACTTAAAACAGCATTGGAGAGAAAAGTTTAGTGTGAACACTGAAACCCACCCACAGAACACAGCATAATTACAAAGTATTCCTACCTATGTATGCAGGTATGTATTTTACTATTTAATGTAGCACATACTTACAGAGGAAATCTATTCTTCAAAAATGTGTTAACCGAAGTTTCACAGTGGTCCTGCCGGCTCCACATCTGCACCTCAACACACACACACACACACACACACACACACAATCATTATTCTTCTGTGGTCTTGACTGCAGCTCAGATACCCAACATCACTTTGCAAATTGAAGTTTGCAAACTTTGCTTTAGCTTGTATCCACCATCTATCCCAAACGTTGCAGAGTCCCCCAGGTTCACAGAAAACAGGAAGATTCCCTCAGCTTGACATTCAAGTCTGCCAGAATCTGGCTTCAGCTAAAATCCCAGCTCTCATGAGTGCATCCTTTCAACTAGACATCATTGACCATTTTACCCCCTCGTGGCTTCCCTCACAACCTCTCCCCGCACTCAGACAATCACACCTATTCTTAATCTAGGACCTTCCGGAAGCATTCACTTGCTCACCCAATCCACTCTCTTCTAAATCCCTGAGGTCACTGACACTTAATCAGGTGCTGTTCAGTATGACTGGCCCTTTGTTCATGTGTATTTATAAGTTCTGTTGAGGTAGAATCTAGTCTTGAAAGTAAGATTGCTGCTTTCTCTTTCTTGGGGTCACAAGTGTGTCTGACAGAGAATCTTACATATAATTTCAGAACTTTGAATGAAGCCCAGACTAAAGATGAGTTGGCTGAATGAATTGATATGGTATGAAATTAAGAAAACTCATTTAGAATATTTTCCCAAATATATCCTGGTTTGTACTTCTTTAAAACCCTTAATTGGTCTGAACAAATCCTATCATTAAGAGACAGTCTTCCAAACACCTCCAGACAAGATCAGCCAGGTGCTGAGCAGGAAGCTGAGGGCTTATCTCAGCAGGAACACCCCACCACTGTCACAGAGTCCTGGAGGGGAGAGATGGTGGGCTCCACACGGGCTCCTCTGAAGGAGGCAATCTGTATTGAAAGCTTAAGAAGCAGAAAGTCAACTTCCCCTTGAAAGTCAGGTTGTGGAGTACTAAGTACACATCGCCCTGGCTCTGCAGGATCTACACAAGGAATACACCCTTCTTTGAGATCTGAAAACTCAAAATCTCCTTCTAACCAGAGCACACATTTTCCAAAATGATGACCAGGAATCACCAGGTGTTGGAGAACCACTGGGACATAGCTCCCTCACTAGCAGACGCAACTGAATGAGACCTGAATTGATCTCTAGAAAAACCCTCGCTGTAAGTCTGATGTTTGGGTTTGGGGCTCCTGTGTTCATGACATGGCCACCTTAAAGCAAATGTCAAATGCAAAAGACATTAATTGTTTGAGTTTATTAAATTATTGAAGGAAAACTGCCACCAGTACTCAGAAATTATGACCCAAAACTAAGAAGAACAAGGCTCAGCAGAAGGCCCAAAGAAATACCCTATATGAGGCACATCCTGATGCAAACTTTGGTCAAGGGCTGAGTCTCTTTCTTCTTGCAGGACACAGAGGAAGAATCTCCAAAATAACATGAAGAATGTTAAAAATGGTGACTCAAAATCCAAGCCTGTTTCTCAAGTAAAGGGGGCGAGGCTTCAAGATAACACTGAGCCCTGTGCCCAGCCTGAAAACCTGATTTGCATGTCGTTATGGTTTGGATGTAAGGTGTCCTACAAAAGCTTATGTGGGAGATAGTGCAAGAAGTCTTAGAGATGGAATGATGGGTTATGAGAGTCTTTGATCCAATCAGTGCATTGATCCACTGATAGGGATTAACTGGGTGGTAACTAAAGGTAGGTGGGGTGTGGCTGGGGGAGGTGGGCACTGGGGGCATGGCCTTTGGGGCATATATTTTATATCTGGCAAGTGGAGTCTCTCTCTGCTTCCTGATCGGGTGAATTGCTTCCCTCTGGCCACACTCTCCCGCCATGAGGAATGGAGCACCAGGAATGGAGCTGTTTATGGATAGAGTCCTCTGCAACTATGAGCCCCTAAATGAACTTTCCCTTCTGGTTGGAATCACCAGGTGTTGTTAATTGTTCTGGTCAGGACTTTTAATCGCAGCTGCAAAAAAGTTGCCTAAAACACACATGCTCCTCTGACGATGTCATTAGGGTAAGAAGCGAACCAGAGAAGCCTCTGTAGTCCCTAAACAAGGGATAAAGCCAAGATTGGGCTGCTGGTGGAAGTTTCATAGAGAAATGGGACATAATCCATCCAGGTTGACAGTGTACAGGTGTCCAGCTCCAGCATGGGGCTCCCCTTCCCCATCTCAACCTTGACAACAGAAGAAAAGAGAACAGAGTCTCACACTGGAGGGTAGAAACGATTCCAAGGGACACCTGGCCAACTGTGCTCTGCCATCCCACTGTTGGAAAAGTGAATATGGTTTTAGGACCAAAGCCAGGTCGACACTGGGTCTGTGTGCAGTTCGAGGAGCAGTGAGACACCATTGTCAGAGGATCAGCCATTCCCGGCCTTGGGGTTCTCTCCACGCTGCTCCACGGAGGAAGCTGATTCAGACTCTGTCTGAGGGTGAGCTAAATTCATGTACCAGTCCAACTGGGAAGTCGGTGGAGACTCCAGGGAAGGCAGCTGTCACACCAGTGCAAGGAGGGGTTTGGTACAACTGATGACTCAGACCCTTACACTGAATCCTAAAGAGCTGAGAGCATTCCTGGTGCCAAGTCCAGCATCAGAATGCAAACTCCATGGGAAGTATCCAGAGCCACTGACCCACTGCAGAACCCTTGCAGGGGACACAGGGGCAACTGTGTCATTTGGCATTTGGAAGAACTTCCCACGGTGCCAGGTGCTGAAAAGATCCTGGAATAGAAGAAGATGGATTTGCAGAGAAGTCCATTGTGGGTGAAAAGTAGACAACTTGCCAGGTGAAAACTCTCAAGCTGAAATTGTTTTAAAGAAAATATGAATTTTTGAGAATTTGTTCCAAACTACTGCCATAACAAAGGTCTACTTTTGACGATTTTTTGCTTTGAAAACAAAACCATAATAATCTTTGCCTTTTACACACATTGATGGGCATTCAGTATTTTATTTTCATTTAATTTGAACTTCATTTAAGGTATAAAAGGATTGAAACTAAGAGACATTTTGGTTTTGTGAATCAATATGTTTTTACATACTGATTTTCTTTTTTGTACCGGTAATTAAACCCAAGGGTGCTTAAATACTGAGCCACGCCCCCTGCTTTTTTTACGTTTTATTGTGAGACAGGGTCTGCTAAACTGCTCAGAGCCTTGCTAAATTGTTAGGGCTGGCTTTGAACTTGTAATCCTCCAGCCTCAGCCTCCAACACTGCAGAAATTATTGGCATATGCCACCAAGTCTGGCCATACTGATATTTTTATTTTATTCATTTATTTTTTATTTTTACAGAACGCATTTTGATTCATTGTACACAAATGGGTACAACTTTTCATATCTATGGTTGTACATGGTGTATATTCATGCCATTCACGTAATCATACCTGTACATAGGGTAATGATATCTGTCTCACTCCACCATACTGATATTTTTAGATTTATTTTTTCCATCAGAGAAAACTTCTTGAACATTTTTTCTTTTCCAATTAAGCAATTTGTAGTAAAATCCAAGTCTCCTAAGTTATATTCGATATATTTGATGAATTTTCCTGAATTGTGTGTTTATTTATATCAAAATATTGATTATCTTCTTCTTTTTTGAAAGCATTACATAGCAGGTATTTTATTAGTTGTCTAAAGGGAGTTCTTGCCTTTCTAAGGAATAAGTATTTCTTTTATATAAATCAAAAACTAAAAGTAAATTGTAAAAAAGAACTGAATTCTCAAATTTGACATATCACTAAGTCAGCAAGATTCTTTGGTGATTTCCTAATTTTTTAAAACATGTTTTACTTGTCAATGGACTTTCATTTTATTTATTTTTATGTGGTGCTGAGGATCAAACCCAGTGCCTCGCACATGCTAGGCAAGCGCTCTACCACTGAGCCACAGCCCCAGCCTGAGGTTTCTTAATTTGAAACTAAATTATCCCTCCCTGGCCCATTCAGGAAATTCTGTGTCTTAACCACTGGAAAACTGCTACAGTGGAACCTCAGACCCTTGCCGTGGAGGATGGGGCCAGGGGCTGAGGAATGCTTTCCAGGAAGAAGCCTGACACCTTCAACAGTGAGACCCTGGTGGGAGGGCCTGAATGTGGAGGAGTGGCTGATCCCTTTGGCTGAGGAGTCCATTGGTAGTAGAAGGGTGCCATCCCAATCCTTGCGCCTCTCAGGATTCTGTGTGGTTCTTGGTGAGCCAGTGGACATGCTTTGGATGAAGAGATCATTGTAGCACATGTTGCCAAATATTCCACCAAAAGTACAAGTCCATGAAGATTATACTCACTGCTGCCATTGATCCACAGCTCAACTGACCATTTCCTAGTGGATGTGTTAATTGCACATGAAGAGTCAATAGTAAAGGATTTAAATAAGCTATTTGACTTCCTGTTCACACAAGATGGAGCATGCCCATCTCTCCCAGCTCACTAAATACAACTATAATCCCTGGAAGTAGCATAAGAGGAAATGAAAATACTTGCAAAAGTGGAAAGAGAAGGAGAAACTGTTAGAGATGCTGGATGTGGGACCACATAGTGACCAGACATCTGGAGACTAATGCCCCCATAAGCAGAGGAGAAACAGGCCTGCTGTCTCCCAAACCACAGCTGGCAGCAGAAGGAGTCCAAGCTGGCTTGTTCCCCCAGAGACCTGAACCACAGTCTCACCACCAACACCAGGTGAGTCAGACACAACAGGCTTTGTCAACCCTGCTAAAACAAAGCAGGCCAGCAGGCCTGCAATGCCTTTCCCTCCACAGAAGGACCATTTGCAGACAGGAGAAGCAGCCAGGGGGACTCTTCCTCTAGAACCTGGTACAGACTTTGCTCCTGTAGGAATGAGACTTCCTTCTACAGAGAGACCATAGCAGCTGGCCTGGCCAACAAGGGGCACCTGACCCCAACAGATCACCCAGCCTGGAAAGCTTCACTTTCTCAAAGCAGGTAAAATATATGTAGAAATAATAGAAATGGATGTCCAGCATACAGAGAAATGTGGGATGCAGTAAAAGCAGTACTGGTAGGTAAACTGATAGCTCAGCCTAGAAAGAGGGAATATCTCAAATAAGTAGTCCAAGCTTCTATGTCAGGAAACTAGAAAATAAAAAGCAAAGTAGACCTAAAATAAGGCAATAATAGAGATACAAGCATTTCTTCATTTAATTTAATGAAATTAAATGAAGAAAACATTAAGGAAAATAAATGAAGCAAGCATCTGCTTCTTTTGAAAGAAGTCATTAAAATTGATAAAAGTGATAAAACATCAATAAGATTAACAAAGATACAAAAAGATAAATTACTGAACAGTGGTGATCGCTGCAGACCTTGCAGTCATTGAAAGAAAAATAAGGGACTTATAAACAACTTTATATGTGCTTATAAATTTGACAACTATAAGAAATGGACAGATTCTTTAACAACAGATTGAATAGTCTCATAACCATTAAAGAAATCGAATTTATTTATTTATTTATTTATTTGGTACCAGAGATTGAGTGCCCATGGGTGCTTAACCACTGAGCCATGTCCCCAGCCCTTTTTTATATTTTATTTAGAGGCAGGATCTCGCTGAGTTGCTGAGGGCTTTGCTAAGTTGCCTAGGCTGGTTTTGAACTCACGATCCTCCTGCCTCAGCCTCCTGAGCAGCTGGGATAACAGGCGCACGCCACCACACCCAGCAAGAAATTGAATTTTTAATTTGCAATTTCCTAAAAAGAAATCTCTAAGACCAGATGGTGTCACTGAAGAATTCTACCAAACAATTTAAACCACTGACACATTTTCTTCCCTCAAAAACAGAATCAAAGGGAGGACTTAATCAACATGTTTTATGAATGTTACCCTCCTCTCAAAACTAGAGAAAGAGAAGAAAAAAAAGAAGAAAACAAGATACCAATATTTCTTATGAGTGTAGACCAAAATAAACCCTCAAGAAAACATGAGCAAGTCAAATCTAACAGGTAATAAAATGAACTTTGCATCATGACTAAATGGGATCAGGGGTCCGAGGCTGGATCAACATTTGAAAGTTAACCTATGTAATTCACCATGGATAGGCTAGAAAATAAAAGCTATATGGTTCTATCAGTTGATGCTAAAAAAGCATTCAACAAAAGCCAATGCCCTTTTATTATATAAAAACTCTTATCAAGTTATGAATAAAGGGAATGACTTCAATCCAACAATATTTGTAAAACGTCCATAGGCAATAAGACACTTCTTGGTGAGTTTATCCCCCTAAAGTCAGGAGCAGACAAACTGTCCATTCTCTCTGCTCTTCTTCAACACAGATTAGAAATTCTACCTGTATCAATAAAGCAAAAAAATGTATAGACTGCAAAGAAAGAAACAATACTGTTCCTAATTGAAGGTGACTTGATCATCTAAGAATTCAAGGAATCCACAAAAAGTTTTAGAACCAATAAGTAAACTCAGTGCAGTCACAGGTTACCATTTCAACAGGAAAAATTCATTGCATTTCTGTATGTAGATGGTTCCTGACTTAAGGTTTATTTACAATTCTTTGACTCTGTGATGGTGCAAAAACATTTAAAAAAATTTTTTTTCACTGCAATATTCAATGTATCACACAAGTAGTTTTGTCAGTTCTTTTTTTCTTCTGCCAGGACCAAAAGACCTAATAAGAACAATTTTAGAGGAGGAGAAGGTTTTTTGGGGAAACAGGATTTCAAAGGTCTCAGAAAGATGGCAGACTCATTGCTCTGGGCCTGAGGTGAGGCTGAACATCATGCAGAAGGGTATGGAGGAGGAAAGCAGCTCAGGACATGCCAATCAGGATAGAACTCTGCTCACCAGGAATAAATATAAACCCCAGAGGCAGCTCCCAGTACCTCCATCTTCCAGCCACATCCTTCCTGTCTACAGTTACTACACAGTTAATTCATATCAGGGGATTAACGCACTAATTAAGTTACAGCTCTCAAATCTTTTTTTTTGCTTCTGAATCTTCTTGCCTTGGTTTACACAAGAGTTTTGGGGGAACACCTCATGTCTAAACATAAAAATATAATATTCAACATTTCATTTTACAATAGACTTTGCGTTAAATGGTTTTTCCCAACTGTAGACCTATGTTAGTATGGTCAGCATCTTGACTATATGTATATGTAACCCCGTTTTAAGTTGAAGAGCATCTGTAGTAACAATGGGCATGTCAAAACTCAAGTTAAAAATACTGTAATTTATGGTTGATCCACAGGAAATATATATAAGTTCACAAGAAATATAGAGTCTGTATGCTGAGAATTGCAAAGTTCTAATGAAAAATATCAAAGAAGACTAAATGCCTAGAAAGACATACTAGGTTCATGAACTGGAAGACTTAACATGGCAAATGTATATAGCTTTATGGTTTAATGTGTCTCCTATCAAAATCCCAGGAAGATTGTGCTGTTGTTATTGACATAGACACACTTATTTTAAAAATTGTGGAAAAATCCTAACCCCAGACTAGATCAAATGATCTTGAGGGGAAAAAAAAAGTGGGGGAAATCATTGTAGTCAATGGTAAGTATAATCATGTAACTATGGTAATCAAAACTGGGCAGTATTGATGGAAGACAATTGCACAGATCAATGGGTGAAAACAGAACCCAGAAAAAACCTCACAGATATAAACCAAAATCCAAGAAGAATAAGCAGGCAGTAATATCCAAGGAAGTATTGGAGTATCCCCATCACACCTTTTACTTTCTGAGTCACCGTAACTCTTCCACACAGAACTGAATAGAGCAACAAAGGCAATTAAGGGGACGAAGGATTATGTTTTCAACCAACAAGACTGAATATATTGGATGTCCTTGGCTGCTTGACACTTCATACAAAAATGGACTCAAAATGAATCAGAGACATAAATGGAAAGTATAATAACAAAAAACAGTTGCAGAAAAAATGTCTGAGAATATCTGGGGGATCTAAGGCTAGGCAGAGTTTTCAAACTTAACGTCAAAAGTCTGATTAAAAAGGAAAAATGACAAATTGGATCTAATAAAAATAAAAAATCTTCAAATGAAATGACAAGTAACTGGAAGAAACTATTTGCAAATCATGTGTGGAAGGACCAGTATCTAGACTATATAAAGAACATAAAAATCAGTAAACATAAATCTAGCTCTGCAGTAGACAAACATGAACAAATGTTTCAGGGGGAAAAAAAAGGATATATATGGGCCAAATGAAACTTCTGCACAGCAAAGGAAGCAATCAACATACAGAAGGGACAGCCCCAGAAGAGAAGGAAAATATTTGCAAACCATGTATCTGATAATGGGTTCATATCCAAAATATACAAGGAACCCAAGCAACTCAATAGTAAGAAAACAATCTGATTAAAAATGGGCAAAGAGTTTGAACAGACATTTCCCAAAGAAGGCATACAAATGACCAATGGATGAATGAAAACCAGACAAATGAAAAAATATCAATCATCAAGAAAATGCAAATCAGAACCACAGTGAGATATTACCTCGCACCTGTTGGAATAGGTACTTTCAGAAAGAGAAAAGATAGAAGGTGTGGGCAAGGTTGCAGAGGAAAGGGAACCCTTGTATACTCTTTGAAGGGATGTAAATTATTGTAGGCATTATGGAAAACAGTGCAGAGGTTCTTTAAAAACTCAAAAATAGAATGACTGTATGATTCAACTTTGTGCAAATATCCAAAGCAATTGAAATCAGTATATTGAAGAGATATTGTACTCTGAAGAATCTTGCAGCATTGTTCATACCAGCCAACACATGGAAATGATGTAAGTGTCCATCCACAGATGATTGGGTAAAGACACAGACAAACACACACAATTCAACCTTAAAAAGAAAGAAATTCTGTCATTTCTGACAACATGGATGATTCCAGAGGACACCATGCTAAGTGAAATAAGCAGACACAGAAAGAAAAATATGGCGTGATTTAATTTAGATGTGGAATTTAAAGAAGCTGAGCACATAGAAATAGTTCAATGGTGAGTACCAGAGGCTGGGGAGGGAGGGTAGGAATAGGGAGCTAGTGATCTAAGGGTACGAGGTTTCAATCAGACACAAGAAATAAGATTTAAAGATCTATTACATAGCAGGGGGACTATGGTTAACAATAATGTGTTATACATGGCTGAAAACTTTATTTCAAATATTCTCACTATGAAAAATAAGTATATGAAGGAATATATAAATATATGATAATCTGAGTTAATCATTCTACAGTGAACATAGGTATCAAAAGATCATAGTGCACCCTATAAATATACACAATTATTTGCTCCCAATTAAAAATTATATAAAATAAAAGCAACCTAGTAATAATTTTTAAAAGTATAGGTAGCAAATAAGCACAAAATATACCTTTGATATCTTTAATTGCTAGATTAACCTCAATGGGATACCACCAGTTTTAAAATTTAACCAGTGAAAACATCAAGTATTGGCAAAGCTGAAAAGAAATTGAATACTCTCATATTGCTTGTGAGAATATAAAATTGTATACCAATCCATCAGTTTAGCAGTTTCTCATAAGACTAAATATTCAATTACCATACAATCAAACAGTCACATCCATGAACATTTGTTGCAAAAAGAAATCAACCTTTGTGCTCACAAAATCCTCAACACCAATGCTGATAGTAGTAATATGTTGTTTAACAAGCAGGTGGTTGAACAAACTATGGTGTGCCTGCAACATGGACTACCACTCAATGATAAGATGGAACTAACTTGACAGATGCACCTACTTGAGTGATTCTCCAGGAAACTATGCCACCTGCAAAAAAGAAAAAAGAAAAAGAAAAGAAACTATTCAAAATATTCCATATCACCTCATTCTATTCATATAATATTCCGGAAATGACAAAATTATAGAAAAGGATGAGCGATTAGTGGTTGACCTGGTCAAGATTATGGGTGGCATGAGGGTAGTTGTTGTGGTTACAAAATTGATACCGCCGTTTATCAGTGACGAGTTCTTCCTCAAATGTTAAGTTTGAACATGAGAGAAGCACGCTGAGGCAAGCATATAGAGCAGGTTTTATTTAAAGATAGTAACACAGACTTCTTCTGGAAGGGAGAAGGGGGCCATGGCTGGTGTCCTGGTATCCCAAGAAGTGAGTGTGCCCTGCATCTTTTATAGATTAGGGTCTCCTTTGTTCTCCCCACCCCCTTATCTCTTTCCTTCCTGCCTAGTGACTAAGCCCAGGAGATGCTGGTGAGATGGCAAAGAAGTGAGAAGCAGATGGGGAGGGCAGGGTGATTCAGGCAGGTAGGAACCCAGGGGGCATTAATTAGCAATTCCCTGCCTGCTGCTTTTTGGGGGGGTAGTACAGGTAGGTAACCTTGGTGATCAAAAGGGCTCTGGAGACCCTGACATGCCAGTCTCCCAGGGTTGGTCTCCAACTTCCCAGACTTAGATGGCCTCCATTCCTCAATTTGACCAGATTCCCTATTTTACACTAACTGTCTGTCATCAATTCTGGCTTCAAAATGACATCCTAAGGGATCCTTGTGACGACAGAGCTATTGACTATCTCAACCATCAATGTCGTTATCATTATTGTCATTAAAGTGATCTTGCAATATGTTATCATTTAAGTAAACTAGGTCCTTCCTACCTGGATCTCTTTGTAATAGCTCTTAGAATGCATAAAAAACATACAATTACTTCAAAATAGTTTAATTTATACAAAAAAAGAAAGTGGATGTGTTATGACATCAGGGCCATGGATGGAATCAAGATCTCCTAAGAGCTCAGGATTCTCTCTGGCAGGCCAAAGTCCGCTACCCAGGGAAATGATTGCCATGGGCAGGGGAGCCTACTGGGACCCTCCTTGAGCAACTGTGACATCCACTCCCGCTGCTTTCTCTAGTGTCCCCAGGTACTCTAGGACATATTGGATTCTTCTTTGACTCCTTCCTCCTACCCAACAATTAGCAGAGGAGAGGTGAGGGGGACCTTGACAGATGAATCTTTCTTGGTACCCCTGTGCTCATGCCCCCCTGAAACTGGATCCATGCAAGAGCCATGAATGGGAAGAACATGCTGGAAAACCCACTTTTCTCATGCTACATTTTCTTGAACACCACCTGTGCTGTTATTTGTACAATTGTAGCTCTCCCCCCCGACCCCCCCCCCCCCGCCGCCCCAGGGTTGGGGATTTGAAAGTGGAATAAGGGATGCATCACATCTGTGCCAAATAGGACCCTTTAAAATGCCACCCACCCAGAAAATAGCCAGGACCTGTGTGAAAAGAACCCCGCTGTGTAATCCAAAGCACGCACTTGGTTTTCTGGGGCCCACAACTGTTCCATCCCTAGGGACCAGGTCATCACAGGCATGCATAAATGCTTTCTTCAACATCAATTCCCAATCCCCAGATGGCCCAACTTTGAAGTGAAAAGAAATCTATTATTTTGCTCTGGGTTTCATATTTTAATTTGTCAGAATACTTAGAATTTTTATCAGATTCTTTTTATCTTCCTGCAGCTGGAGTGCCTGGGAGGGATATCATCATTTCTATTTACACAAGAAAACCAGAGTGAAGAAAGGGACAGGAAGCAGAGGTACTGCCACCCAAGAAATCACAGGGGCAGCAAGATGTCCCTCCCTGTAATAGAAGTCTCCAGGTGAAGGCTTGTCTCTGATGTTCCTCACCAGGTTTAACCCCCCCGTGGAGAGTATGAGCATGAGTCTAGATTATTTAGGACACATGAACTTCCCATCGATAATCAACTGGTTTGCTGGGAGTGGTGGTACACACCTATAGTCCCAGCAGTTAGGGAGGCTGAGGCAGGAGGATCTATTGTTTAAAGCCAGCCTCAGCAAAAGCAAGGCACTAAGCAACTCAGTGAGACCCTGTCTCTAAATAAAATACAAAATATGGCTGGGGATGTGGCTCAGTGGTTGAGTGTCCCTGAGTTCCACTCTGGTACCCAAATAAATAAATAAATAAACAAACTGGTTTTTCTGATTCAGGTTTCAATCCTATTTTCAATACTAAAATTGCCTGAGGAGCTTTTGTTATTTTTTTGAATTTATTTTTATTTTTAAAATTGTTTGTTTTATTTAGTTACACATGACAGAAGAATGCATTTTGATTCATCGTACACAAATGGAGTACAACTTTTCATTTTTCTGCTCGTACATGCTGTAGAGTCACACCATTCATGCAAATCATACATGTACATAGGGTGATGATGTTTGCTCATTCCACCATCTTTCCTTCCCCCTCCCCTCTCCCCTCCCCTTGTTTCCCTCTACACAATCCAACGTTCCTCCATTCTTCTCTCACCCCCCCCCCGCCCCACATTTTGTATCATCATCCACTTATCAGAGAAAACATTCAGCCTTTGTGTTTTGGGGATTGGCTTATTTCACTTAGCATGATATTCTCCAACCCATCCATTTGCCTGAAAATGCCATAATTTTATTTTTCTTTAGTGCCTGAAGAACTTTTAAAACACAATTTTTTGTATCTGTGACTTTGACTTCCTTGGTTTCAACCAACTGAGGATCAAAAATATTCTGGAAGAAATATTGCATTGACCCTGAACATGGACAGACTTTCTTTCCCTGGTCATCAGTCTTTAAAAACACAGTGTAATAACCCTTCATGGAGCATTCTCCCTGTGCTGGATGTTATATGGAACCCAGAAGTAATTTCAAGCATAGGGAGGATGTGTGTGGGCTGTGCATAGAACCACAGACCTTTACATAAGGGACCTGAACAGTGGGGGGCTGGTTCTTGGAACAGGTTCCTGGTGGGTCCTGAGGAATGACCATGCAGATGCCCAGATGCCATGGGAGCAGCTGCTTCTAAATTTGACCTGGGGTAGGTCCCTGGCCTCTGGAAGCCACCTTTCTCCTCTGCACTTCTATGAAACCAGCAGGGTTTTTGTTTGTCTGTGTGTTTCCTCCCATACTGGAGACTGAAACCAGGGGTGCTCTACCACTGAGCTACACCCTCAGTCCTTTCAGTGTTTCTTTAGAGACAAGGTCTCCTTCAGGTACCAAGGCTAGCCTGGATCTTGCCATCCTCCTGCCTCAGATTTCCTATTCTTGCACCATGGCATTAGAATCAGAAGGTATTGTAATTGCAGTGCCCGCCCTGGCTAAGAACCATGGATATTAGAATCTGAGATGTAAGCAACCTGAATGCATCTCTGAAGACATGCACACCCTCCCAGCCTCACCTCCATGTGGTCAGAAATGTGGCTGGCTTCTCTCAGGTGCTGCCTCTTGGGCCCTCCTGGTTCCCACCTTAGGGAGGATCTGCTCCTTTCCAAAGGAAGTCCTTTCTGGATCCCCCGCAGCAGCACCCCACCTCTCCTCTCTTCCACCTCTCTGGCCACTCCTATGATGCCTCATGCCAACCTCCTCTTCCCCTAAGAAGATAAGTAGCCAAGAATCTTGATCATAGTGTATACTTCAATACTTATTTTGAATGAATTGAATAAGCCTGTCATATAATTTCACAACCTGAAACCCAGGTGCATGTGGTTTTACTCTTTGCAATACCATTTTCTCCCCACCTTTTCCAGCATTTAAACTCCTGTGTATCATTTAAAATTCAATTCACTTTTCTACTTCTTTCTGCAAGTAGATAGCAAATGTAGGCACTCCCTCCCTTATGCATTAGCAGCATAGCTTTATGGTAGTCTACTGTGAATGATCTCTTGCTTGCCTGTTTCTACCCAATAAACAGCAAAATCCTTAAGGATGGGAAGATGAAACATGACTTATAGAATATTAACTCTGATTGGCAGAATTAATATTTTGACTGAATGGATTTGAGGAACATTATTTTATGCCCACTATTGTGCTCATGCTATTTAGATAAATTTTGTTATATCTTCCAATTTATTTTTCTGTTGCAAAATAAAAATATGCTTCTGTTATTTCTCCAATCACCATCATGCTATTTCTCTTGGTGATATGAGAAATAATAAATAATATTTACTCCCAGATTTCCTCTCAAAGATGTAAAAGACTTAATTAGAGGAATGGTTATATGTCTGTTTAAATCCTTAGACATTTCCTTGGAGAAAAAGCAAAACTGTAAATTGATATAAGATGGTGAACGGGGCTAACCCAGTTGGGAACAATGAAATATTTAGTATCAGAATAATCTGGATTTGTTGAAAATAGAAGTCTAGAGATTTGTCGTTCAGGGCTTACCAGTTTTGAACAAGATGCTGAGCATTCTTTTGGATAGATCTTGTTAATATTTTAAAAATCCATCTGGCATTAGATTACCAAGAAGTTACAAGAAGTCACAGCTCTGACTCCATCCTTAAATTTTAAAACCAAGAGATACAAGACCACATTCTACTACCTAGTGCTCTAAGTACCCTGCAGATTCCAGGTTTAAAGACTAAAAGAAACAAGCCCTGGCATTTAGGGAAATGAAAGTTGCATCAGGCATTAATAATAATGATAAAAGACTTCAGAGAGTGTCGCAGAATCCTGGACAGTTGCATTGACACTCTCTTTCACCAACAGACACATGAGATTATACACAGTTCGGTAAAATACCAACTAAAACAAAGGCAACAAAAGGAACTAACATTTAGGAAAAATGAAATATACAAAGTTACCAGATCCCCAAATCAGAGACCATGCATTGAACAAATGAACAAAACCCAGTAAAAGCTTATGTAACTTTACATTTTTTTCCTGGTTTATAACCAGCAACATTAAGCATAGTCAGGATATGAGATTTCATCTCCTAATTGATTTTGCTAGTTTATTATTCACAACATCTTGCATTAGGAATTTTGAGTATTTGGAAGTAAAGTAAATACTATTCCCTCCTTCAAGGAGTGTGAAGTATAAACCAAGGTATCTGAGATGTTTCAGCGTGAACAAAATGATGCAGGTATTCTTTTATTTGGAAAAAAAAATGTATTGTAAGCTCAGTGGTTCACACGGAGAATGTGAATGGTTAATATCTAAACTATGTAAACAACTCAGGAATGAGAAAAAAAAATAACCCAGATTTAAAATAGGGCCAAGACCCAAGTAGGCATTTCCAAAAAGAAGACATCCATATGGATACAAGAGATGCTCAGTGTCATTGGTCATCAAATAATTTTAAGTTAAAACACATGATCTCCTTACACTGTTATCTCTGAGGATAATTCTAAAAAGCAAAAGATAATAAGTATTGGTAAGGCAAGGGGGAAAGAAGGAATCCTGTGCCCTGTTGGTGGGAATTTAAATCCATTTAGCCACTATGGAAAATAGTAGAGTTTTCTCAGAAAAAAAAAAAAAAGAGAGAAGGTGATGTGGCTCAAAGGTAGGGAGGTTTCCTGGCATAGAATTCAATCCTTGCCCCCACTCCCCACACACACACCATGCAAAAATAGAATCACTATATGATCCAACAATTTCACTTCTGGGTCTACATCTAAAGAAGATGAAATTAGTATGTCAGAGAGACGTCTTTTTTCCCATGTTCACTGAAGCACTATGCACAATAGCCAAGATAAGGCAGCCATCTAAGCTCACCATAATGAATGAATAAAGAAAATGTGATAGATGCATGCAATAGAGTACTATACAACTCTAAAAAGGTTCATTCTACCATTTACAACAACACAGAGCAACTTGAAGGACACTATGCTAAGCAAAATAAGCCAGGCACAGAAAGACAGATAAAGCATGATCTCCTATTATGTGGAATACAAAAAAAAAAAAAAAAAAAAATGTAACCTCACAGAAGCAGAGAGTAGAATAATGGTTCCCAGAAGCTAGGGGAGGCAGATGGGGAATTGGGAGTTATTGGTCAAGAGTACAAAGTGTCCATTAGAATGAATTAGTTTTAGAAATCTGTTGTGAAGGATAATGATTATAGTTAATAATAATGGATTTTGTGCTTGAAAATTTCTGAGGGAGTAGATCTTAAATGTTCTCACAACAATAATGATAAGCAGGGGAGGTGATGGATGTGTTCATTAGCTTGTTTGCTGCATTACACAATGCATGCATGTATTTTAAAGATCATATTTGACAACTACACCATAATGAAAAGAAGGGAAGGAAGAGAAGGAGGGAGGGAGGGAGGAAGAAGGAAGTTATCATTCTATTCCATCTTCATGCTTCTTTGTCTTCATATTTTCACATTGAAGAGACTACACATGTTAACAAAGACAATTGGAAATATCAAAATTAATTCACTCCATTCAATGAGGAAATTCATCCAAAATACTATTGACAGTTACCCAGTGGCTGCCTGAATGTCCTCCAATATGGCGGACTCACGGTATTTTATATTTTCACACACCTTATTCTCTTTGCAGGTGGAGGTTTCCTTTTTCCATTTACATGCCACGTGCCAGCCACATCTGGATTAAGTGGAGATCAAGTTTACTGTTGCCGGGGACAACATCTATGCAAGCACCTGAAGAAGATAGGTACCTGCCCACCCTGGTTTTCTAATCCACAAGTGGCATCTCCTGCACCTGGACATGTGAGTGACAGCCTCACAGGTCAAGCTCTTCCCTCTGGTGAACTCAGGTAAGGCCCCTTTCCATGGCAGGAGGGAACCCAGCTCACTGAAGGCCACAGAGTTGAGCCAGCTGGTCCCCACACTTGGCCCCATCTCTCCTTCTACTCTTGAAACTTCAGTTTTCATTGTCGACTCAGGTGGTGGAACCAGTCTCTCCAAACATCCCACGTGTCCCCTTGCAACTCTGCCCTCTCTGGCACTCAGGCTGGGACGCTGGGATTAGTTTTGGCTAAAGATTCTGAACAAAAGTGACAAGTGGCCTGTGTGACTGACTTCCTGGCTGGAGAGTCACTCTGTCCCCTCCTCCCTCTCTTCCACTCCTGTGAACACACTGAAGGTGTATTGCACAGAAAAAGGCCAACTCGCTTGAGCAGCAATTCATTCTTAAGTTGCTATTGTTTCGGGAATTATGTATATACTTTAAAAATTATTTGTTTTTATTTTCAGCAAAGCCTATCTTATCATGACTGTGATCAATAAATGTCCATATCATTTTACAAGAATGTCTTTTAAACTAGATTTCCTTTCACTGTTTGAATTTTTTTTTTTTGTGCCTGTGATTGAACCCACAGGTGCTTAACCACTGAGCCACAACCCCAGTCCCCCTTATTTTTTATTTAGAGACCAGGTCTCGTGAAGTTGCTCAGGGCCTCACTAAGTTGCTGAGGCTGACTTTGAACTTGCAATCCTCCTGCCTCAGCCTCCTGAGCTGCTGAGATTACAGGTGTGCACCACTGTGTCTTGCTGGCTGATTGAATTTGATAGCATCTTATGCTAGCCCCTGGGCAACAGCTCAGGAGATAAAACTTTCCTCTATGAGGTAAAAAATAAAACATTTAAAAACTATTTAGATAATACTTATTAAAATAGTACCAACTACTCTCACTAAATCGGATGAATCAGAAATTAGGTCTGAAATATTTTGACAATTCAGAAATTCTGGATCTTTCCAGGTTATTGTTGCTGGGAAAGTATTTTATAAAGTATGTGGGCCATTCTAACTTCTTTACCAATTGCTCATTTTTACACTTAGGTTACAAACTGTACAATTTTTACAGATACACCATTAAGTGTTGTAAAACAGCTTATTCTTTGCCCTTTAATTGTATTTCTACCTTCTGTGGTCCTAGTACAGTAATTCCCCTGCTTATCTGCAGTTTTCCTTTTTGTGGTTTCAGTTACCCTCAGTCAACCACAGTCCAAATATGTTAAATGGAAAATTCCAGAAATAAATAATAATTCATGGGTCTTAAATTGCACACTATTCTCAGCAGCATAAATAAACTTTTTCCTGTCCCACTCCATCCTACCAGGGACATGACTTATTCCCTTACTCCAGGGTGTCCACATGGTATATGCTACCCACCCACTAGTTACTCAGTTGATAGCTGGCTTGATTATCCAGTGTCATAGCACCTGTGTGTAGGTAACCCTTCTGTGGCAGCCTCATGCTGTGTCATAATGCCCCTGTCCTTCTCCTCAACTTCAGCAGAATCAGCTTAGAATCTCAAAAAAGATGATTACACTGCAATCAGAATGTCAATCATCAAGAATAGAAGTAATAATAAGTATTAGAGAGGATGTGGGGGAAAAGATCACTCAATAATTGTTGGTGGGACTGTCCATCTGTGCAACCAGTCTGAAAAGCAGTATGGAGATTCCTCGAAAAACTAGGAATGGAGTCACCATATGAACCAACTCTAGCCCTCCTCAGCATCCATCCAAAAGGTTTCAGATCAGCATGCTACGGTGACACAGCCACATCAGTGCTTACAGCAGCACAATTCATAACAGCCAAGCTGTGAACCAACCTAGGTGTCCTTCAACAGATGAATGGATAAAAAAAAATGTGTTTATAGGTATTCACGATGGATTATTACTCAGCCATCAAGAGGAATAAAATCATGGAATTTGCCAGTAAATGGATGAAACTGGAGACCGTGATGCTACGTTAAATATGCCAGACCCAGAAGCTCAAAGGTCAAATGTTTTCTCTCACACGTGGAAGTTAGAACAAAAATAAAGGGAGTAGGGAGAAAGAAGAGAAAAGGAGGAGGATTCCATGAAAATACAAGAAAGATCAGTGGAGTAGAGAAAGGGGTTTAGGGGGAGGCAGGAAGGATGGGAAAAGGGAGGCCATTGGCATGAACCTGACCTAACTTCCTTTTGCACATCTGTGAGAGCACCTCAGTGACTCTTACCATGGTGTGCACCCACAGGCACCAGGATAAAAAAACATAAATAGGACTGGGGATCTAGCTCAGTTGGTAGACTGCCTGCCTCACAAGCAAAGGCCCTGGGTTCAATTCCCAGCACCGCAAAGAAAAAAATCATAAATAAATAGAAGAAAGATCTATGGAGTAGAGGAAAGGGAATGGATGGGGAGAGGAGAGGAGGGGGAACAGTGGGGACCACCTCAGAGCAAACTGCATGGCCTGCTGTTCGGCCAGGTCGGCACGAAGCCCAATAGTGGGTGCACCGGCAATGAGCTAGTAAAGACAGAGACAGAGCAAACAACAAGTACCGGGTCCCTGAAGGAAAAGGAAAGTGAGTATGATGTTTGGAGAGCACTCTCCTTCCCATAACGTCATCATATTCATTGCCATGACGGTTCGGCTTCCCCGTGTGCTCTCATGATCGATGTCTTCCTGACGCCTGAGTGATGGATCACACTGCATTGTGGAGTACTGGAGGAGGGAGCCCAGTGTGTGCTGAGTGCTTAGGACTGCCCCGGGACCGGTGTCCTTGGGGGTCCTGGAAAGTGGCCCTGTGCACAGGGAGACTACTGCACAAGAAGTGGTGTTTACAAGGTGAACTTGAGTGTTCCCCAGCCCTACTTTGTATTTTATTTAGAGACAGGATCCCCCTGAGTTGCTTAGGGCCTCCTTTTTGCTGAGGCTGTCTTTGTACTCTCCATCCTCCTGCCTCAGCCTCCCTGCAAAAAATCCAGATCTTGAAATAACACAACTTGGTAACAAACTGTTAGATTGGAGCTGGTTAACTGGAGTCAGCCTGGAGGCCTTTGTTAGGTCTCTTGGCCTCTGCCACTCCCAGCTTCCCCACAAGGTCAGGTCTAGATGCAGTGTGGACACTAATCCCACCCTTGTGCCCAGGATGGTGACAGTTGTGTCACAGGCACTGAGGGACGGTCCCTGAGGGAGCTCCAGATGTGCATTCATCTCCCTTCCAACACTCAAGGGCCTTGTGGCCTCCAACAAGCCACCTGACACACGAGGGCTCAGATTTCTCACGGGTGTGTTCCGGCAGAATGACGCCCTCTTCCCAGGTCCCGAAGGCACGCCTCCCATGAGTCAGAACCCTGCAGTGTGGCTCGGTTTTTCTTCACCTCCAGGGAAGGTCAAGGTCAGCCACGCCCTGAGTCCTGCAGCTGTTCTAATGGCTTTCACCTGGTCACCTGGCACAGCTAGAGACCCTGCTCCTCATACCTCCTTCCCCTCTCTCTTTCCCATCCAAACTAGTTCTTCAACCAGTAATTCTACCCATCCCCAAGCGACAGCTCATCTTCAAACGCATCTTGTTTTCCAAAGCAGCATCTTCTCTTGCATCACCTGCAATGGACCACTCTCATGCTCACTCTTCGCAAATCAATGAAGGTTTTTTTTAAATTTGTTCTTTGGACATATGTGGCAGTAGAGTGTATTTTGACATATTATACATGCGTGGAGTATGACTTTTCCTAAAGCTTGTGGTTGAACACCATGTGGAGTTACACTGGTCCTGTATTCACATATGAACCCATGAAAGTTCTGTCTGATTCAGTCCACTGTCTTTCCTATTCCCATCCCCCCTTTCCTATTCCCATTCCCTTCATTCCCCTTTGTCTAATCCAATGAACTTCTATCTTCCCTCCCTCCACCCCCTGCCTATTGTGAATCAGCATGGCATATCAGAAAGGATATTTAGCTTTTGTTTTGGGGGGAAACTGGCTTATTTCACTTAGCATGAGAGTCTCTAGTTCCATTCATTCATCAGCAAATGCATAATTTCATTCTTGTTTATGACTAAGTCCTATTCCATTGTGTATATAAAACCAGAATGATATCCCAGCAGCATAAATCAACAGATCCTGTGAAAACTTGTCAAGGGTCCTTGTGAACATTTCAAAGAGAAGGTGAAGGGAAAAAAGGGAGACGCATTCTAACAGAAAATTAGTGGGACACATCCCCTCCCTGTCTTTCCAGCCTAGCAGATACAAGCTCTGATCCCAATGGTAAGCTTCCTGAGCAGAACGACCCCAAAAGATAGGACTAAGCAGCTCCCCTGAGAAGACAGGGAGTTGACACTTCAGGAAATCCACTGGCTGACCTGAGCGTCCAGAGGAATGAACTGTAGCAACTCATGATGGAACAAGAATTGTGTTCATTTCTGTGGGTGAAGTGTATGTAGGTGAGTAAGGGATTGCAGGCAACAGGAGCCCGGAGAGGACACATTGGTGGCACTGGAAACACAGATCTGGTGGTGAAGACAGAGAGAGACAGTAGATCTAAGAAACAGAGAGGGATGTGGCGAGTGCAGGGACGGGAGCTGGGTGGTCGCAACTCTCCTGGACAGAGTGCTCATGGACTGTGAGGGCCTCCTGAAGACAGGGTCAAGGCTTCAGGAGGGAGGGTCCCCCCTGCTGACCCCAGTGGAGTTTCCCACCTGCAGAGCCGTCTCGGCGTCAAACTCTGCCCACCCAGAACTTTAAGAGCAGTCTTTTCTCATGTGCGTCCTCTTAAGGAGTTTGAGTATAAGATGCTCACAAAACAGCTTCTTCTTCAAAGTCATCCAGAGCTCAGCAATGCTACCAGCAACAGCCAGATTCCTCTGGAAGTCTGTGAGTCACTCATGTCTGTAGCCAAACACAGTAATATGTTTTTGAAAAATAATGTGATGTCTAATCTTAACCCATCAATCCTTCAGTAGCTAAGTAGTCAAAAATCCAAATTTTCATTTCTTTTATTCCTTTGGAGTATTGGGGACTGAACTCAGGGACACTCAGCCACTGAGCCACCTCCCCAGCCCTATTTTGTATTTTATTTAGAGACAGGGTCTCACTGAGTTGCTTAGGGCCTCACTTTTGGTAAGGCTGGCTTTGTACTCCTGATCCTCCTGCCTCAGCCTCCCCCGCAAAAAATCCAGATCTTGAAATAACAATATTTCTTAAAAACCTGGTAACGAACGCTGTTAGATTGGAGATGGTTAGCTGGAGTCGGCCTGGAGGCCTTTGTTAAGTCTCTTGGCCTCCGCTGCTCCCAGCTTCCCTGCGGGTTCAGGACTGGATTCAGTGTGGACACTAACCCCACCCTGCCTCAGAAGTGGAACCAGGAGAACCGTCTGTGTGACTTGACAGCTTCGTCTTCATTCTTCCACATGGAAGACATGTCAACCACGCCCCAGTTGCCTGGAGATTTTCATTTCACTTACTACAAACAGTCTTGTGCAGGTCTGTGCAGCTTCTCCCATCTGCTCTCTGCTTCTTGGGTTCCCGGTATTTAACACGCGTAGCCTGGTCATCACCAAATATTCAACACATGGTAATAATGGTCATGGCGATAGTACTGCCACTTAACATCTTCTCAGGACTCCCAGCACCTAGGACTCTTCTTCCTTTATGAAACCAAACTTCTGAATGAGGCATCCAAGGAGACCATTTCATTCATGAGGTGCCAACAGGCTATTTGAATCTGGTGCGGCACTCCACTTTACCCTCGTGCTTACAAGACAGCTGCCAAAACCCAGACATCACGTCTTCAGATCACACCTTCACACCTCCCAGCATAAGCAGGGAGAGAGGCAGCTTTCTCTAGATACACTTTATTTCTATTTCAAAAGAAAAAAAAAAAGTTGTTTGTCTTTTTTTTTTTTTTCCTAGAAACTCCCAACAGACTTTCCTGAGTCCCATCAGGCAGACAGAGTGAGATGTTCTTTGGGTAACCAACTCCAGGCAAAGGAGAATGGAGTTGCTACGATTGACTCCATCCTATCAAGTCTCATCACCCACCCTGAGACCCTTGTTCCTCAATACCTGGACGAACTCCATTTCTCTCAGCAGAGCACTCTCTGCCCCAGGTGGACCCTTTTAATATTCTCATTGAATAAATCAGTAAACTGAGGCTCAGAGAAATTGAGTAACCTGCTGGAGGTTGCACAGCAAAGGTATGGCAGGTATGTGTCATAGCCCAGTCTGATTCAAGTGACTTCAGCGTCTGCTCAAATTTTAGCCTTATCAACTAAGCTGCGGGGTTCTCAAGCAGTGTTTGAAATACCACATGACCCCCAGGATCTGCCAGCAATCCTCATTTCTAATCTTCCTTAGAAATGTTCTAAATCCTCAGTGAGAGACAAAAGGATGTAGAGCCTGGGGAGCTGCAGAGAGTCCAGCATCATCCCCGGGTACGGGAGGCAGCATGGGGCAGAGCTGCAGGAGGCCAACAAGGACCTCAGGCTGCACCCTGGGGAAAAGGGACCCCAGGTTCAGGGGAAGAGAGCAGCACTGGGGTTTTAGAAGCTGTGAGGTGCCTCCTTGGGTACTCCTCTTGCTCCAGCCCAGGCCTCACCACCCTGGCAATGGCCTGTGCCAGGAAATTCCCAATTTCCAGAGGAGAAAAGCCTCAAGTTTATAGCTGGAAGTTATTTCATGCCATCTGAGTTTTATCATCTCATTGTTTTCCAACCTTGTTTTCTAAACCTACTGATGAGAAGGGGCCGGTTGCCAGCATGGGGGCGCACACCTGTAATCCCAGCAGCTCGGGAGGCTGAGGCAGGAGGATTGTGAATTCAAAATCAACCTCAGCAACAGCAAGGCATTAAGCAACTCAGTGAGACCCTGTCTCTAAATAAAGTACAGAACAAGGCTGAGGAGATGGCTCAGTGGTCAAGTGCCCCTGGGTTCAATTCCTGGTACAGAAAAATAAAAAATAAAAAAGAACCAGTTCACATGAGCTGCCTCCAAATTCATTTTGTACACTATTTACCCAGATGTGTATTCTTATTAGATTTCCCATGACTATATGGTCTATGCTGATTCTCTGATTATATTAATTCTATTTATTTATGAAAGTGTTCTCTAGAAGTTACTGGTTCAACCAACTAACTGGTTGCCTGTGAGAGCAGGTTAAGGTCTGAACTCAAACGCACACAGATGCACAGGCTAGACTTGGGCACGACCCACACACCTAAAGAAATGCTAGGTAGGTGACCCCTAGAGAGAAAAAAATAAAGACTTCCCTAAGGAAATAAATGCAAATTTTAGATGATAGTTTTTTGGGGGAAAGTTCCATGCATGACTCCCCAAAACAGAAACCGTAAAGGGAGAAACAAGACGGAATTTGTGAAAAGTGATCACAAAATGAAAAGATGAAAAGAAAGGTAAAAAATGTGGTGATCTAGCAAACCACTGGTTATTAGATTTAACCTATAAAGGGCGCTTGCATGTCTCAGAAAGAAAAAGTGCAGTAGGGGAAACAGGGCAAGGCTTCGAAATAGCTCATCTATAAAAGTTTAGCAAATTTCCAACAAACATAGAGGATTTTTGTTTTGTAATTTAAGAAGTGCACATTAAAATCAGTTATCAGTTTCTTTCACCTTAAGCTGAAAAGGACGAACCCCAGTTATCATAAAAATCCTCGCTGGTATAGGTTCGGGATAATGTGACTCTCACAGCAGTAAGACCATAAATCGGCTCTGATTCTCCAAGTGTGCACTTTGGTGCTATGTGTATTCTATTAAAATGTTTTAAATATAGACTTCTATGCTCTTTGATTTAATTATTTTATCTTTAAGAATCTATCTTAAGGAATCATTAGCAGAGATTTGCCTGCAGGAATTTTTATGGCAGCATTGTTTAAGACAGGAAAATAAATAACCTAAATATTCATCAATAGCCAGTTAAATTATTGATGGTGCCTAACATTAGTTGGAATGCAGTGCATTTAAGTGGAAAGCAATAAAACTGCTTAATTTTATAGAAATGTTCACGATCTATTGTTCATAGCAAAATAATGTTCAAAGATAGGTTTGAAAAGGGTGGATGTGCATATGTGTGCGAGCGTGGTGAAAGTGAGGGGTCTCTCTCATGTGCGTCCCTTTCCTCTGAATTTTCTAGAATGAAATATCCTACTTCTGTAAGTCAACAATTTTGACTTATCCTATTCCTCTCCCTGTGCTCTCTTTTCCCACGATCTTCATAAAACGTTCTGTGATTTTTTTTTTCCCCAGGGACATGATTCTTTCTAGGGAGCCCTAGATTTGTCGTCAAGAAAATATTGATCAAATCCCTCAGGTGCTCTAGGTTTGGCCGTTGTTGTCATTGTTATCTGACAAGGTTCACTTCCCCCAGCAAAGCCTTCAATGCCTATAAATCTAGAAATTGGCAATTACTCTTTTGCATTCTGTCTAAAAGAATTTGTAATCATCATATGTACAGAATATTGGTGGGACATTTTAATGAGAGTTTCTCTTATATCAGGCTTTGGAAATAGCGTGTGAAATATAACCCCTTGATGGCCAGAAGAGCAACCCTGACGTTGGTCTTTCACCTGGGAGGGAAAGGGAAACTATGGGTTCAAAGATGCACCTAGGCTATGTCAGCCCAGGTCAGGGCCAAGCTTTGCAAACCTCCAGACGTCACGTTTCACGGGTGTACCAGCAACAATAACTACAAAGCCTTGCTGTGGGAATCATTACAGAAACGGGACCCAAGGATCTGTGCCTTCCAGTATCTGTATCTTGGCATCTCCCCTCCCACATTGAATCTGGACTTGTCCTAGTGACTTGCTTGGCCAGTGGTCACTGCAAAGACTGGATGCGGACTTGTATGTTGAGGCTTGCCTTTGGGATAATACCATGATTGTGAAAATAAATAACGGAGACCATCCAGCTGAAGCGGTCAGAGAAGGAGAACCCAGGAGCTCCAGCAGATGTCTTCAGCTAATTTCCAGGCACAGGAGTGAGGCCATATTGAATCGCCCGCCTCAGGCAAGCACCTGATAAGAGAAGCCGACCAAATGATCTCAGGTCAAGACCAGAAATGCCGAGCAACAGCCAATTCAAAGTGCAGAATCACAAGCAAAGAAATGGTTGTATTTTTAAATACCAGGTTTCAGAGTAGCTCATTATGACTGATAGATGGACGGGCCATGATCCCTTCCCGGTGCACTGCCCTGTGCACACCCCTGGGGGAGGCCGAGGGGTGGCAGCACGGGTGCACACGGAGCCCTGCCCGACTTCAGACTCCTTCACAAGGACTCCACTGACTGTGCAACCAGGAAAGCCAGAATACACGCTTAAAACCCTTCACAGGTTTTCAATGATATTTCCAAGACGTGAATGACATTTTTGAGACAGAACATGTGTTGAGTAAGATTTAAGTCTAAGTGATCATTCCAAGATGCAGACTGAATTCGATCCTGCTTGTAGGATCAAGGGAGCTCTGCAACGGATTCATCCATCCATAACCCCACTCTGAGGTGAATGGCAGGACGGGACTGCGTGTCCTCATATCATCACCAGAACAGGCCCGGGAAACCGTGCCATCACCAGATCAGGCCTGGCAAAAGTTGACTTGCTCTCTTTGCTTTCAAAGTGAGGAAGAAAAATGGGGATTGAGCAACCCCCCTTTTCTGCAGCAAAAACCCCAACATCCACATCATGGAAGCCCGAGTGGAAGCCAGCATGGTGGCCCTAGCCTACTGCAGGCGACTGCGGCCATCTGCGCCTTACTTTCCTCATCTGTAAATTGAAGGCTGTTACAACTGTCCCTTTCAGGGACATTATAGTAACAAATGAGATCACATACATAAAAACATATTCTTCCAAGGAAAGCTGCTATAATTATCATAATTTAAGAGAACATAGACGTCAACGCATGTTTACCAAAATGGGGTACATATTTCAATTGTTGTCAGCTGAATGCTTACTAGGTACATGGATTTTGAGTTCTGTTTACAATGACTTCAATGAAACCATCATTTAGCTATTTTAATATCAGTCCAACTGTTGGTTTTTTTTTTTTCATCCGTAATTTCAGTTTGAGTAGAATTCTATTCTGAAAAATTATATGTATATTGAAAACTCTATTGGTAATAATCCTTGAGTAATAATTTTGGTTTATACCCTGAAAGAAAAAAAAAATCTTTGCAATCTATGGCATTTTGTAAGGCAAAATGTTTATCAATAAAATTTTGCAAATAAAATTGTCCTATCCAGAACTCTAGCACCTGTTTTCAGCCTGAATTAAAACTTTATCAGTTCTAATGGGTAAACTTTTCAGCTGTTTCTTAGAGAAACTTTTTTTCTCAAACTAAAAACTCCAAAGTAAAAACATTATGGTAATTTCAAAATCTTATAGTCAGGCTGGGCACAGTGGCCCATGCAGCTTAGGAGGCTGAGACCGGAGGATCGTGAGTTCAAAGCCAGCCTCAGCAAATGCAAGGCACTAAGCAACTCAGTGAGACCCTGTCTCTAAATAAAATACAAAATAGGGCTGGGGATGTGGCTCAGGGGTTGAGGGTCCCTGGGTTCAATCCCTGGTACAAAAAAAAAAAAAAAAAATCTTATAGTCAGTTGTGAATCCTAGAGATTTGGGGGCAGAAAGTATAAAATTAATCACTTTGGAAGTGGTAGTTTCAGTTTTCTCCTCAAACTGAAACAGTAGGAAAATAAGGAAAAAAAAAAAAAACTTTTATGCCCTTTCTCATCTTAAATGCTTAGTTTAACAAACATTTGCCAGGAAAAGAAAACAAAGTTAGGCAATTATTAATTATAAATAAATAAAACCACTTTTTTTCTTTCTCAAATGTTTGTCTTCATTCTCAAACCATCATATTAAAGTTTAAGAAACTGAAGAAACTGATTTTTTTTTAATCTTGTGCAAATACAGATTGCTGAACACAATTTTTGATGTCCAACTCCAGACAGTTTTGTCACACCCGTCCATCTGAATACATTCCCCTCTTTTATCTGAGGCAGTTCCCTCCCCAGCCTCAGGAGAGTCCTTGTGTAGATCATTAGCATTATCCACATTTAAGAGTGAAGCCTTCCGAGCCTGGAGAGATTACGCTAATTGAATGAAAGTCAACAGAACTAAACCCAGCGCTCTGGACTTCTAGTTTAGGCATGGTCTGTTATTCTAAGCCACCTTCAGAAAGGCTGTAATGGAAACTGGGAGGGCTCTTTCCAAATGAAGTGGTCAGCAGGCACACTGCTGGCACTGCTGGGGACAGCGTCAGGTCAGCCAGGCACTAGCCACGTCCTCTGGGGTCAGTGTTGACGGCTGCGCTCTGGGAGCTGCTGCCCACAGGAAGCCTCGTTCCCCATCCCTGTGCTGTACCCACAGATCTAGCATCCTCCTGCTTCCCAGTGGGTTTTCCTCTCCAGACTTGCATTATCTCCCCAATCCAGTCTTGGGAATTGCCAAGTCAGGCTTCCTGGAGGAGTTGCTTCAGTGCATGCTCCTGCCCCCAGTCCGCCAGCCACAGCAGGGCACAGATGGCCCTGAGTGGAGTCCAGTCCTTTGTGTGGCCGTGCATGGTTACATCCTCTGTAGGGTGTGAGGGTCACTTTGCAGGACCTGAGCAAGTGCAGTAACGTGGAATTACTTTACAGAAATGTCCTTTATGGGGAAGGAGAAAGCATTTTGTTACAGAAAGGCTGCTCTTTGTGGTCCTAATTTGACTAGAGTGGACCTAGGGGAAGAAAAGAGAGAGCCTGTTGGTGGGGCACTGGGAAGGGGATTTAGCACAGAAAGTCTCAGGAAGAGCACTAGGGATGGGGGGATGATGACCAGGCAGCCTGTTCCCTTGTGCCCCAGTGGATGAAGCAAGAAGGGACAGTCCTACTCACCTCAACACAACTTTCAGGAGACCCTCCTGGTGACCCCGTTCTGACCCTAGATCCATCTGAACCTTCTGAGACACAGAACTTCAGCGGAGAGTTTACAGTCCCCATCTTAATGATCCCCTTAGTGTCCTAGAATATTCATTTAGAAATGAAGTCCAGCCACGGGCTCCACAGGTGGACAGAGGGGTTCTGGCTGCATTTCCAACCTGGCCAGAGCTTCATGTCTGCAGGGGAAGAGAAGGTGGTGCTCTCGGAAGCAGGAGTTTTTTCTTAGAAAGATGTGGATCACCGACGTGGAGAGTCTGCCTCTGACCGGTGCCTGCCTGGTCCCCATTGCCAGGTTGAAAGCAGTTGGGGAGCCAGAGGAAGGAATCCTATAATTTCCAATTATGATGTCCAACATATAATGCTTCTTTGCTTATGTGGAAATGATTCTGTGGGTGGGATGGGAGGAGATAAATATATAAGGGTTAGTCAACCAAAGCAAGCAACTGAGATAATAACTTTTTAAATGGCAAATATTTACGGTTAAGTACAAATATTCACCGAAAATAGGTCATTCTCTCAGGTTCTGCTTGTAGAAATAGGACAATGTAATGTTAGAGACTGAGTCGCAGGCTGGATCTCCTCCCCACCGTGATTTGTGCATGTGCCTGGCGGCTTGGGCCAGGGCAAGGGTGAGGAGCAGCACAGCAGTGGAGGGGCCGGGGTCTGATAAGGTGTGGGAACACAGGCTGTGCCATCCCCAACCTTTGGGGCTTGAACATAAATCACAATTCAATCCAGTGAATAAGTTCATTTATCAAACTCAAGCTGTATTTTCTAATCCCCAATCTTTGTCAGGAAGAAACTAAAGGAAAACAAAGTTAGAAATGTGAAAATTAAACATGGTGGACTCTCCTGGATAGCCCAAGTCCAGCAAGGCCTTCGAAAAATCACCTTCATCTCAGACAAATCGGATTCACTGATAAAATCTTGTTGTGAAAGGGCTTCAGAGAGATGTTAAAGGGAACTTGGAAGTGGAGAGGTTTTGTTCTTTTTACTGGGGAAGACCAACAAACTACCCTTAGAGTTACCCAGCCCTTGGCCTGGCGCCACAGTCTAACGGGTAATTCCAGAACCTGGTACAAATTCCCTGGCCTTCTGCCCTGCTGCTAAATGCCATCCAGAGCAACAAAGGAGAGGTAGGTGGCTTTCGTCAACCGGACCAATGGCCTCTGGTCTTGAGTGCCCAAAAGCTGGAAGGGCCAACAGCCTCAGGTTGCCTCCCAGAGTCACCCCACTAGCTTAACCTCACAACCCACAGTGTGAGACTCTGATGGGTCCCATGATTCATTCGAACAAACCCCTGGTTCCTCCAGGACTCCCGACTCACTGGGTTAGAGCCAGGAAAGAATGTGTCATTGTCAACTGCTGCTTTAACCATGTTCTCTCAAGTTCTCCTTTTCTTTCTTTTTTTAAATTATTTTGATTCATCATACACAAATGGACTACAGCTGTTGTTTCTCTGGTTGTACACGAAGTAGTCACACCATTTGTGTAATCACACATGTGCACAGGGTGATGATGTTTGTCTCATTCTGTTATTATTCTTACCCCCCAACCCAATACCACCCCTCTTTTTCCTCTATGCAATCCATCCTTCCTCCTTTCTTGCTTCCCTCCCAGCCCACATTATGTATCATCATCCACTTATCAGAGGTCTTTGGTTTTTTGGGATTGCTAATCTCACTCAGCATGACATTCTCCAACTTCATCCATTTACCTACAAATGCCATAATTTTATTCTTCTTTATGGCTGAGTAATATTCCATTGTGTATATATACCACAGTTTCTTTATCCACTTATCAATTGAGGGGCATCTAGGTTGGTTCCACAATCAAGCTATTGTGAATTGAGCAGCTATGAACATTGATGTGGCTGCATCACTGTAATATGCTGATTTTAAGTCCTTTGGGTATAAAACAAGGAGTGGGATAACTGGGTCAAATGGTGGATCCATTCCACGTTTTCTAAGGAATCTCCACACTGCTTTCCAGAGTGGCTGCACTAATTTGCAACCCACCAGCAATGAATGAGTGTACCTTTTTCCCCACACCCTAACACCTGTTATTGCTTGTATTCTTTTCTTTTCTTTTTTTTCTTTTTTTTGTGGTGCTGGGGATTGAACCCAGGGCCTTGTGCTTGCAAGGCAAGCACTCTACCAACTGAGCCATATCCCCAGCCCTTGTATTCTTGATAATAGACATTCTAACTGGGGTGAGATGAAATCTTAAGGTGATTTTTACAGAGTGGTGGAAAATCTTTGCCACACACACTTCAGATAGAGCACTCATTTCCAGAATCTACAAAGAACTCAAAAAACTTTACCCCAAGAATACAAATAACCCAGTCAATAAATGGGCTAAGGAAATGAACAGACACTTTACAGAATAAGATCTGTAAGCAATCAACAGATACATGAGAAAATGTTCAACGTCTCTAGCAATAAGAGACAGTTCTCCTTTTCTGATCTGCCACCTCCCTGACTGCTTTAGGTACTATACCTCCAGGGCAGTCCAGTCCAGTCTGGTTCAAAAGTCTGGATTTCCCATTGAGTTCAAGGCATTCTTGTTCCCCACGGTTCCATGAAAATCTAGGTTTGGGTTCTAGGAACGTGGAGTTTGGGAAAAGCAGATCATTTCCTCCCTCTCTCTCTTCTGAGTGTGTCTTCCTCCAGGGTTGGTCACAGGGCATCCGTGAGCGTTACCTGGTCATGGCTGACGTAAGAATAAGGCACAGGTGTGCCACTTGAGAGAGAGGATGGGGGGAGCTCAGAGCTCATGTGGGCAGGAGCAACTTGAGTGGTATAAGTCTGTCTGATCAATTATTGTCTACTCAGTTAACGCTGGGTCAGACAAAGAGACTGCTTGGAATTAGTGGTGGAGATACCTAATTTCTTAAGAAAAAGAGTTCATGATTTAGAAGACATGATTTTTCTAGAAGTAAAATAACTTTATGGTGTTGTTAGAAACTGTGAGGAGGGACAGGACCTCTGTCAACTTTTCAGAGGGTAGAGACACAGTAAAATGGCAGAGACAATGGGAAGTGTCCCATATAAGTAGTCAATGTGTTGTGGTTCTATTTTTTTCCTTTGGGTGCTATAAAATATACATACATACATATATATGCATATGTATAAGCATACCCTATAAAATGAATTTTTTTTTCTCTTTTGAAACTACAAGCAAAGGAGATTATGAGCCCTTGGGTGAAACTGAGCTCTACTACCACAACCTCACCATCTTTTCCTTACTGATTTTAGATCCAACTGCTTGCACACAGCTTTCCGTTCCTGTTGATACTTGAAAAGATTTTCATCATTTTTCTGCACACAATTTTGCACTCACCTCTAGTGGATCAATATTTCAGTCTTGATTGCTTGAAGATTATTTTTTCCTACTTTTTCATATGAAAACTTTTTTTCAAATAAAAGTGGATATTCAACTTTTCCACCAAGATTTCTAATAGCTCATCAGGATAGTCGGGCTGGTGCTAATGAAAGTATTGCGAGAAACAGTAGAACATTACGTCATCATGATAATTTAGGTGATGGGAAAATGCAGAGGACGAAGTGTCCACAAACCAGAGTCTAAGGTGGGATTGAAATGGTAGGAATGCATATCAGATTTCATGAAAATGCGTATCAAGAAAAGTTTAAGTTTTGAAGGAATAACATTTAAGGTGGACCTCAAGGTTTTAAAGAATCTTCTGTTTTGGTTTTTCAGGGACTGGTTTGTACTGTCGTAAAGAGGATGTGTTCTACCACCATACAGATGGATTCTGTAGCATAAACTCAACTTGGGAGAAGGATTTCTTACAATATCAGGAGTGTCCAATTAGAAAATAGCTCTAGACAATCTCAGAAAATAGGAAGAGTAAAATGGACTGGAAACATTGCAATTTTAGAGCCAGTGTTTTTGTGACATAAG
>JAJEJO010000907.1:941647-960176 GCA_020662805.1 Glaucomys volans
ATGACCATCTTTTGCTCAAATAAATTACAGTCCAACAATGAGACTGATTGAAGTTAATAATGGAGATGTTTAATTTCTTGAGAACAAAGCTTATGATTTATCAGGCATGATAAGTACATTTTTCTATGTGTAAGGGAAACTTTTGGTGTTAGAAATTGCCAAGAAAGTTAACAAAAAAGAAATATGCATGGACTCCCCTTCAATTTCTTACTAAAGGGTACAAATTCCAAATCAAATTATTTGAACAATAAAGGCATTTAAAATTCAGGATTTTATGAATGAGATCAATCGTTATCCAACTTGCACAGCAAATTAACATTAGATTGTCTAACGTACATGAAGAATCATGAAAGACTGTTTCAATTCAGGAGAAACTCCAGTATTAGCAATGTTGAGGATGTGATTGACAGCAACTTAGATAGCATCGTACACAATGCAAGACTTACCTGTTGAAAATCAAAGTTGATATTATTCACATTGTGGCCAAATCTACATTAGTATAGGGTGTAAACAGAAATTTTAATGGGTTATGACAAAAAAAAAAGAAGAAGAGCCAAAAACATCCACATTAGTCCATTTCTCATTTCTATAATGAAACACTTGAGGTGGGCTAACTTTGATAGCAAAGGGGTTCATTTAGCTCATAGTTTTGGAGACTCAAGGCATGGTGCTGGCATCAGCTCAGTTCTGGTGAGGACCTTATGTCAGATGTCAGGGCAATGGTGGGATCGTGTGCAAGAGCAAGAGATCACGTCACCAGGTAGGAAGTCAGATAATGGTTCAGGAATTGATTCACTAGTAATAGCTCACTCTTGAGAGCTCAGACCTTCCATGGGAACCACTGTAATCTCTCCTTAAAGCAGCTTCTGAAGGCAGCCTGATCACTTAAGTACCTCCCACTTGTTCCACCTCTTAAAGGTTCAACCACTGCTCAGCACTGCCACACTGGGACCAAGCTCCAAACGAGTGGCCCCTTGGAAATCTCACTCCAGTCACATCTGAGATGCAGCAGTACCTAGGTTTAACAACAGCGAGGTCTTATGGGGATGTGAATGAACACCAAAAAGCTCTCGACCTCTTGATTCTGTGTACGGCACTATTAATGGGTGCATGTGCATTGGGGTGGGGGGGGGTCTGGAAAACATTTTGAAAGGAAAAAGCAGGTTATTCAATATTCTTCAAACCAAGCAGCACAGTATTAAGAATCACTAGTCTCATTAATTCAACGGAGGTAACACCACTTGTGGTCACATCCCAAGTATTCTCCATTCTGTGGACAGATTTTTTGTTTGTTTGTTTGTTTTGATGTTCAAAATGAGAAACAATATAGTCTTGCCTGTCATCTGAGAAGCATGATAAATATGGTAAAACCATTTTGGGTAGAGTGAAATGTTATGCCAAAAACAATCTCGGAATTTCAACACTGCGACGTTTCCCGTCAGAAGAAAAGAGTTTAAAATAAAAGTGCATCATGGCAATTTAGACAGCGTGCTTCCCCACGCTATCAGAAAAAGAGCAGAAAATGTAAAGACCTTTGCCAAAGATGGAAGCCTACAGCACTAAATTAAAATATATGATTTTTTGGAGAATGAATTCGGCAAAAAGAAACAAAATTTAGAACTCTTTTTAAAAATAGGATAAAACAAATTAAGCAATGTCCAAACCAGCCAAGAATTGTACAAATTTCATTAAAAAAAATCCAGAACTCTGATTTTTCTTGCAACTATGAAGAGCTTAAATATTTCTATAATTTTGTTTTTGTTGTTGGGGGGGAGAATTAGCATGGATTGAACCCAGGGATACTTAACAACTGAGCAACATTTAAAGCCCCATTTTATATTTTATTTAGAGTCAGGGCCCTAGCTAAGTTGCAGAGGCTGGCTTTGAACTTGAGATCCTCGGGCCTCACCCTCCTGAACTGCTAGGATTACAGGTGTGGCTTATTCATGATTGTTGATTCGATGAATTATGGTCATTTGTTTATTCAGTGCCCTTCAGGTTCTTGCTCCTTTTCCTTCCACACTTCCAGATTTTGCGTTATACTGACCAACTAAGGCAGTACATTTTCTATTCTATTATCCTTCAAAAGATATATAGGCAGCATGCTTAAGAGCAACTGGACAAGGAGAGTGTTTGAGAAGAATCAGTTTGCACAAGTGTGCACACACACACACACACACACACATTCACACACTTGCATTAAAGAGGCCTGCAGGACTTTGCATCGTGGTGAATAGGTTGCCCAGTACCTTGCCAAACCATCCGAGGGACAGATGCTCTTTCCCTGATTTAGTGTGACCTCTAAGAATGTCACACCTCACTTGTTTCCAATTTCCAATTTTAATTCAAGGTCACAAAATATTCCAAGTTGACCATGAGATGTGCCATCGTTGACCTGGTCTGATAGAGTGTTAGTCAACTTCCACACTCTGCAATCAAAATAACCTGATGAGAATAATTGAGAAGAGAAAAAGTTTATTTTGGCTCATGGTTTTAGAGGTCTTCATCATGGTGGGCTGACTCCATTGCTCTGGGCCTGAGGTGGAGCAGAAGATCATGGCGGAAGGTTGTGATGGAGGGTAGCTACTCAGCTTATGACTGCCAGGAAGAAGGGAGAGAGAGAGAGAGAGAGAGAGAGAGAGAGAGAGAGAGAGAGAGAGAGAAAGAGATTACAAGGGACTAGGGACAAAATTTTATAATTTCCAAGGACACATGCCCAAGCACTGCCTTTTCCAGCCACGCCCAACCTACCTACAGTTACCACACAGTAATCCATTCACATTACTAAGCCATCAGATGGGTAATCCACTAATGAGGTTACAGCTCTCACAATCTAGTCCTTCACCTCTGAACATTGCTACATCAGGTATCATGTTTCCAATACATGAGCTTTTGGGGGACACTTATATCCAAATAGCAATAGGTAATAACATGATCTGTGGTTCTTTTTGTTGTTACTGTACCCAGGATTGAACCCAGGGCATCATGAACTGAGCCACATCCCAGCCCTTTGTATTTTTTATTTTGAGACAGGATCTAGCTAAATTGCAAAGGCTGTCCTGAAACTTCAGGATCTCCTGCTTCGGCCTCCCGAGTCGCTGTATTGCTGGAGTGCCCCACTCACCAGTGACATCACATTTATACAGTCTCCTTGTGTTATTCCCAGAGAAACACCATGTGGAATGCGTTATCTGAAATCAGTTACAAAGCTCCCTTGCTTCATCATCTGTCGTAGAGAGAAAACATCACTGTCACTAGCCAACGTTAGGTTTTTCTCCTAACCTCGGGTTCTGCTCTGCTAAAGAACATGACAAAATGAAAATACAGAGACGGAAAGGTGAAGAAGACTACAGCCCTGGAGTTTGTGCTTATCCATAAATAGGGATGGGGTGTGTATATGTGTATTAACAAAATTATGTATACATGTAAATATATATATATAACTAAATGTACTTACATACAAACACAATCTTATCATTTTTTTGAAATACAATTGAAAGCACAAAGTTCAAGGTGAGTCTACCCTATAGAACTCAACTCCTCAGGCCATATCTAAGACCAGCTTTCTTAACTTAACCACCATGTTAGGTGTGGGATGCGCAATGTATTTACATGATACATATAAATACAAGTGAGAAGGCAGAAATAAAGAACCAGGATTTCATTGTGATTTCAGTTTGGCAGTGACTTTATTTTGCTTGTTCTCCATGATATTCCCAGCAACCAGCATAGTTCCTGATGCCTCATGAGATCTTATGCATATAGGTTGAGCGACTATGGAATGGCCAGAGTGGATACAATCAGCTCATTTTAAATTTAATTTTTTCCATACAGAGTAACCCGCATCTTGATTGTTCCCTTTGCAGTGAAGAAGCTTTTTAGTCTGCTACCATCCCATTTACTGATTCCTGATTTTACTTCTTGTGTTTTAGGAGTCTTACTGAGGAAATCAGTTCCTGAGCTGACATGATGGAAAGTTGGGTCAATATTTTCATCTAGTAGGTGCAGGGTTGCTGGTCTAATTCCTAGATCTTTTATCCACTTCAGATTGAGTTTTGTGCAGGGTGAGAGATAGGGGTTAACTTTCATTCTATTACATGTGGAGTTCAAGTTTTCCCAGCACCACTTGTTGAAAAGCCTATCTTTTCACCAATGTATGTTTATGACATCTTTGTTTAGTATGAGATAATTGTATTTATGTGAATTTTTCTCAGTTCTTTTCCTCTGTTCTTTCCCACTGGTTTTCGTGTCTGTTTTGGGGCCGATACCACGCTGTTTTTGTTACTACAACTCTATAGTATAATTTAAGGCCTGGTATTGTGATTCCTCCTGCTTTACCTTTCTTCCTAAGTATTGCTTTGCCTATTCTGGGCCTCTTATTTTTCCAAATGAATTTCATGACAACGTTGTCCACTTCTGTGAAGAAATTCATAGGAATTTTGATGAGAGTTGCATTGAATTTTTATAATGCTTATGGTAGTATGGCCATTTTAACAGTATTAATTCTGCCTATCCAAGAACATTGGAAGTCTTTGCATCTTCTAATGTCTTTCTCATTTTTTTCTTTACTATTCAGAAAGACTATAGAATCAGAGAAAATATTTGACACCCTGCACCTCAGGGTGTTAATGTCCAGGATATACAAGAAATTCAAGAAACTTAACACCAAAAAGCAAATAACCTAATCAATAAATGGGCAAAGGAACTGAACAGGCACTTCACAGAGGAAGAAATAAAAATGGTTAACAAACACGTGAAAAAATGTTCAATGTCTCTAGCAATTATAAAAAAATTAAAACTACACTGAGATTTCATCTCACTCCAGTCAGAATGGTAATGATCAATAATACAAGTAACAATACGTAATGATGAGGATGTGGGGAAAAGGATACACTCCTACATTGCTGGTGGGAATGCAAATTGGTGCAACTACTCTGGAAAGCAGTGTGGAGATTCTTCAGAAAACTAGGAATGGAACCCACTTCAATCCACTTACCCCACTCCTTGGCATATACCCTATGGATTTAAATCATCATGCTATAGTAACAAAGCCACGTCAATGTTTATAGCAGCACAATTCATAATAGCTAAGCTATGGAGCCAAACTAACGGCCTTTCAATAGGTGAATGAATAAAGAAATTGTGGTATATATACCCAATGAAATATTACTCAGCCACTAAGAAGAATAACTTTATGACATATACCAGTAAATGGATGGATCTGGAGAATATCATGCCAAGTGAAATCAGCCAATGCACCAAACCAAAGGTTGAATGTTTTCACTGATATTTGAAAGTTAAACCACAAGAACGGTGGGGAGGGGAAGAAAAATTCAGTAGATTAGATAAAGGGGAATGAAGGAAAGGGAGGGGGACAGGAATAAGAAATACAGTGGAATGAATCTAATATAATTCTCCTGTATGTACACATATGAAAATACCTAAGTGAATCTCAACGGCATGTCTGAAGCCAGAATTGGACAGGTAGATAGTGTAGAAATCAGGGAATCTGGTCAAACTGAGGAATGGAGGCCATCGGAGTCTGGGAAGTTGGAGACACTCCTGGGATATTGGAATGTCAGGGCCTCCAGAGCCCTTTTGATCACCAAGGTTACCTGCTTAACTGCCCCTCCCCAAAAGCAGCAGGCAGGGAGTTGCTAACTAATGCCTCCTGGGCCCCCACCTGAATCTCCCTGTGGCCCTTCCCCCAGCCATTTGCGGCTCACCTTTTTGCTGTGTCACCACCGCCATATGGGCAGGAAGGAGAGATAAGATAAGGGTCAGAGGAAGGGGCAGAACAAAGAAGACCCTAACCTATAAAAGATGTAGGGTGCCCTCACTTCTCGTGGATTCTAGACATCAATCATGGCCCCCCTTCTCCCACCTGGGAGAAGTTTGTGTTACTACTTTTAAATAAAACCTGCTTAACATGCGTGCCTTGGCGTGCTTCTCTGGGGTTATACTTCAACACCGGAGGAAGCAGAACTCGTCACCGGTATATGGCAGCATCCTGTCCACCCAAAAGAAGGGGGTCCTGGTTAGAATAAGATGTATTCCATGTTTGTGTGATTTTGTCGACATGGATTCTCCTGTCATGTATAATGAAAAATAACCAATTAAAAAAGGAGCCCTTTGGAAGCTGGAATGAAGTTTGGAAAACAGGCAGAAAGAATTGAGAATGGGAGAAATGATATGTGCGAGCAGAAAAGTGGATGGCAAAGAAGAGAAAGTCTGAGGGGGAGGTGGGTGTCTGGAGTCCCGGGAGTCCACAGCATCATCAGAGGGACGGGAAGACCTCAGTGCACAGAAAGGGAACTTTAATTTCATTTCAAAGCACACTGAGAGTTATTGTTAATGGGAGAAAAGCAAACCTTGGACGGATGGGCATTGTAGAATGTCTCATTGGGATAGAAATATTTTGAGACAGTAATATCCAATGTAGAGAGGCTGTGCAGAGGATATCCTAGGCACTAGTTCAAGAGTGAAATGTTTAGAAAGTGGAAGGAATTCATTTAGAAAATTATTACATTAAGAAAAAAATCAACTGCAGTGCCTATTAGAATGGATTTGAAATTTAAAAGGGGAATTTGTGAAAGATATTCAGTTTTTCATCCATTCCATAAAATGTATTGAATCCCTAGGAAAGAATAGGGAATTAACAAGACAGAGCTATAAAACCATCCATTCCCTTCATTTACATTCCTTAGGGTAGATACAAACAGGAAGCTCTTTTCTTTCTTTCTTTCTTTCTTTCTTTCTTTCTTTCTTTCTTTCTTTCTTTCTTTCTTTCTTTCTTATCTGTTCTAATTGGTTATACATGACAGAGGAATGCATTTTGACACATTGTACACAAATGGAGCACAACTTCTCATTCCTCTGGCTGTACTTGGTGCAAAATTACACGGGTAGTCTAGTCATACATGTATGTAGGGTAATAATGCCCATCTCACTCCACTGTCCTTCCCATCCCCACACACTCTCCTCTCCCTTCACTCCCCTCTTCCAATTCAAAGTTTCTCCATTCTTCCCTACCCACCTCCCATTTTGAATTAGCATCCGCTTATCAGAAAAAAGTATTTGGCCTTTGGTTTTCTGGGTTTGGCTTATTTCACTTAGCATGATATTCCCAGTTCCATCCATTTACCAGCAATTGCCATAATTTCATTATTCTTTAAGGTTGAGTAATATTCCATTGTGTGTATGTACCAGAATTTCTTTATCCATTCATCTGTTGAAGGGCATCTAACTTGGTTCCATAGCTTAGCTCTTGTGAATTGAGCAGCTATGAACATTGATGTGGCTGCATCACTGTAGTGTGCTGATTTTAAGTCCTTTGGGTATAGGCCAAGGAGTGGGATAGCTGGGTCAAATGGTGGTTCCATTCCAAGTTTTCTGAGGAATCTCCACACTGCTTTCCAGAGTGTTGTGTGCAGGCTTTTTAAAAAATCCAATCGATCAAAGGCCCACTGTGCGGCTCCTGTGCCTGGTAAGAGCTACGCGTGTGAGTTTCTCACCATGCCCTCCTAGCAGAAGGGCTAGTAACAGGGAGAGGCAGGAGGTTAAGTAATTTAGCAGAATGTTAATTTGACCAAATAAAACGGAGAAATACAACAGGAAGAGACAGTGGCCAAAGAGGAACAGCCCCATGCGGAAAGTGGAAGTGGCCCCTTTGGCAGGCAGAATTCAGAAAGGCCGAGGTGGCCTCTCACCTAGGAGGAATCATAAAAAGCAGAGAACAAGCCCAAGCTTACTTGAGACCCACTTTGGCTGGAGGATGAGCAGCAAATTTTGAGAAGGACCTGAAAGAATCATTTTTAGGGCTTACTAAAAAAGCCACCACTTTGTCCTCTGCCAACCTTATCAAGTCTGCCCACCCTTCTCCAGTTCAACCGTGAACAGCATTGTGACCGCACAGTCTCTGGTTCCTCAGCCACAGACCCAGGGCCCAGAGTTTGATGGGGACCCTCAGGTCCCCACATTCTGGAGCCTGACTTGCAAAGTGCTGCTGTTCTGTGGACAATTCCAGAAGTCACGCTCGTGAGCTACAAAAGTACACGCAGCCATCCGCCCAGTCACCAGCCTTATTGCTCACCCTTCCGAACATTCTGAGACCTCGCCTAATGTCTCGCTCCACCCTGACAAGTGCTATGGTGTTTTCCACGGGGCCACATCTCAGGACACTCCTGGTTGTGAACGCGACGTTGTCTGTGCTCTCGTTTATTTTACCTTTCCTTTTTTTCATTATTTTTTAAAATTTATTTTATTTTTACAGACTGCATTTTGATTCATTGTATACATATGGGGTACAACTTTTCATTTCTATGGTTAAGCATGATATACATTCATACAATTCATGTAATCATACACATACATAGGGTAATGATGTCTGTCTCATTCCACCATTTTTCCCACCCCCTCTCCCTCCCCTTCTCATTTCCCTCTTTGTAATCTAAAGTTCCTCCATTCTTCTCTCACCCCCCATCCCCCAACCCGATTCTATATCATCATCCACTTATCAGGGAAAACATTTGGCCTTTGGTTTTGGGGGATTGGCTTATTTCACTTAGCATGATAATCTCCAGTTCCATCCGTTTATCTGCAAATGCCATAATATTATTCTTCTTTATGGCTGAGTAGTATTCCATGTGTATATATACCACGGTTTCTTTATCCATTCATCTATTGAAGGGCATCTAGGCTGGTTTCACAGTCTAGCTATTGTGAATTGAGCTGCTATAAACATTGATGTGGCTGTGTCACTGTAGTACGCTAATTTTAAGTCCTTTGGTCATGAACCAAGGAATGGGATAACTGGATCAAGAAGTGGGTCCATTCCAAGTTTTCTGAGGAATCTCCACACTGCTTTCCAGAGTGGCTGCACCAGTTTGCTGCTCCACCAGCAATGTAAAAGTGTGCCTTTTTCCCCACATCCACCGTGGTTTTTAGAGGGTGCTGGCTGAGCCTAGGAGATTTGACCTAAATAAAGTGCCAATTGGAGGGGGAGGAACTGAGGAGAAACAGTGACAGTCACAGATGAGAGAAAGCAAATCCCACACACAGTGGGGCGACAGAGAGTCCAGTCCCTGCTTTAACGGAACTGCCTGCTGACGGAAGCCCCTTTATGTGACACCTTCCACTACACCGTTCAAAACAGCTAGGAGGTCAGTTATGGCTTCTGTAAGAACATGGTTTGAAATCATATTGCATTATCTATGTTTTTATTTTTATTTGTTCTTGTTAGTTGTCCATGACGGTAGAACGTATTTTGACTTATCATATGTACATAGAGTATGACTTCCATTTTTGTGGTTGTACATGATGTGGAGTTACACTGGTTGTGTGTTCATATATGAACACAGGAAAGTGATGTCACTTCATTCTACTGTCTTTCCCATTCCATCCCCCCTCCCTTTCCCTCACTCCCCCATTCTGTGATCCTTCCCTCTCCCCGAAACCCAATCTATTTTGAGTCAGGATCCACATATCAGAGAGAATATTCACACTTTGTTTTTTTGGGATTGACTTATTTCACTTAGCATGATAGTCTTCAGATCCATCCATTTACTGGCAAAGACCATAATTTCATTCTTTATGGCTGAGTAATATTCAATGATGTATATATATATCACTTTTCTTAATCCATTCATCTATTGAAGGGCACCTAGGTTAGTTCCATAACAGCTATTTTGTGAAATGAACTGCTATCAACATTGATATGACCACATAACTATAGTATGCTGATTTTAAGTCCTTTGGGTATATACTGAGGAGTGGGATAACTGGGTCAAATGGTTGTTCCATTCCAAGTTCTTTGAGAAATCTCCATACTGCCTTCCAGAGTGGTTGCACCAACTTGCAGTCCCACCAGCAATGTGTGAGTGTGCCTTTTTCCCCACATCCTTGCCAAGATTTATTGTTACGTGTATACTTGATAGTTGTCATTCTGACTGGAGTGAGATGAAATCTCAGTGTAGTTTTAATTTGCATTTCTCTAACTGCTAGTTGCTTCATTGACCATTTGTACTTCTTCTGTGAAGTCTCTTCAGTTCCTTTGCCCATTTATTGATTTGGTTATTTGTTTTTTTTGGCATTAAGATTTTTGAGTTCTTTATAAATCCTGAAGATCAAGGCTCTATCTGAAGTGCAGGTGGCAAAGATTTTCTCCCATTCTGTAGGCTCTTTCTTCACGTTCTTGATTGTTCCCTTTGCTGTGAAGAAGCTTTTTAGCATGATGTCATCCCATTTAGAAACTTTGACTTGTATTTATTCATTTTATATTTCTTGAAATCTCATAGTTCCTAACTGGACTTTTTTTCACCAAATTTCTAATTATGACTAGCACGCTAAAATTTTATTGCATGAATTACAGTTTCACACCAACGTGAAGCCCATGAATTACAGGAACATCAAAGGCCACATATTCCAGAAGCATGTTCAACAACCTCCAGGTTTAGTTACAGCCAAATCCTTAAAAATAAAAGTAGGCAGTTCTTCAAAAACTAAAACTAGAATATGATTCTGCAGTTCCAGTTTGGAGTGGATAGCCAAAGGAATTGAAAGCAAAGTCTTGAGGAGCTGTTTGTTTATACAAGTTCATAGCAGATATCCAGGAAGTGGAAGCAACCCTGGGGTATGGAAGCAATCCAAGGGTCCATCCACAGCTGCATAGAGGGGCAAAAGAGGGTCTCTACACACAGTGGAATACTATTCAGCCTTAAAAAGGACGGAAGTTCCAACACAACCTGCGACATCGTGAAACTTGAGGACATATGCTAAGAGAAATAAGCCAGCCACTAAAGGACAAATATCATGTGATACTTGTATGAGATATGTACTTGTATGAGACACCTAAAGAAGTCAAATTCAGAAAGGCAGAAAATAGACTGGTAGTGGCCAGGGGCCATAAGAAGAGGGAATGGGGAGTTAGTGTTTGACAGGGACCAAGTTTCAGTTTTCCAAGATGAAAATATTTTGAAGATGGATAGGTAGTGGTAGCAGTGGTAGTGGCACAATTCTGCAAATACACCCAATGTCACTGAGCTGTAGGTTTAAAGATGGTTACGTTGGTGAAGTTATGCCGTGTATATTTTCGTGCAATAAAAAAAGCAATAATTAGAGTGCAACTCATCTTCCGAGGAGATGAGTGTGCTCTGTACTGCCAGTGCCTTCTCCCGCCATACTGCGGTGATTACACTGCGGTAAATACTGAGACTGGATCCATCATCTGTTGGACAGCACTGGAGACAGCATGTCAGGTATTGCCCTGGGTCCCGTTCCTGGCTGCTAAAGAGAACCCTATCAGGATGTTTTGACTCATTGCTCTAGCCTTCATCAGCTCATGAAACTATTTTTTTTTCATCAGTTGATTAAGATTCAAGATAACGAGTCAAAACATGCCAGTAGCAATTCCCAACAGCATTGAAGGCAGGATGTTAACTTTTCCATGCACATACATGCACACAGACAGACGTGAAGTGAGCCGGGACCTCCTCCTTGCATATGGAAAAGCTCTTTTCATTAAGGAAAAGGGGCAACATTACCATACTCATCCAAAGAGGAGAAACACAAAATTACTTGACCAAATGGAATCAACTGCAATAATTTCAATAAAAGGAGAGAGATGGTATGAAATTAATTCACGAGCAAATGGACAGGAGTGGAGAAGAGCGAACAAAACGTGCAGGAAATTGCCGTGTACAAATCTGAACCGATTCAAGGAAAACTGAAATTCCAAATGCCTGGTGCTTCCTCTTGAATCAACAAATGCACTTTAGAATGTTTTTCATGGCAGCTGGATCTGAGCTTGGAGTTCCAGAAATTCTCCACAACTGTTCTGCATTCTTCAGGTCTTATGTCTGCGTACAGAATATCGAGTTTTACCAACAAAAGCACTTGATTGAATACTATGTCCCCTAATATCAGATATATATGTATTTTAAATTTCATTAGGCACCCATGGGGAAACTACCTCATATTTGGAATGCATTGCTTAATGTGCTAACTGATCTTATTTTCCTGTGGCGCTCACTGTCAGAGAGACCAAGAGCGCAGTGATGCTTATTGCTGTTGAAGGCATTCTCTGGGGGTGTGAGCAGGATTGCTTAATGCACCTGAAGTCGGGGGACTTCAGCATTTCTTAAATCTGGTAATCGTTCAGTGCTGCAAAAGCTGAGGAAGATTGGACATACAAACCGCCCCCATATCAGCCTGAGTTTATCTCCTTCAGTAGTTGGAGGCAAATCAACTCATGAGATCTGCTATGAAAAGCGTCCCTCTAAAACTCTCATCGATTGCTGAGACATGGCATGCGATGGTCCCGATGGTAAACTGAAAGCAGTTTACTCTGGAAACATACACTAGCTGTGATCCTCATGTCTTTGAATTGCAACGATGGAGTAGACGATGTTTTTTTGTTTTTTGTTTTTTTAATATTTTTAGTTGTCAATAGACCTTTATTTTCATGTGGTGCTGAGTATCAAACCCAGTGCCTCACACATACTAAGCAAGCCCTCTGCCACTGAGCCTCAACCCCAGCCCCACGACAACACTTTTTAAATGCAAGATTCCAAACAGCAAAGAGACCCGGCCCTCCCACTCACCATTAAGAACTTTTACCTTGCTGCTGATCTGCAGGCGCCGTGAAGGCCTTCCTGCCAGAACACTTCGTTAGAATTTTGTCTGAGGTTTTAGTGGGTGGGAAAAGCATACTGCTAAAAAGATGAGATATTGTCTTCTCTTCTGTGCTGCTTTTCCTGCGTTCCCCTGACAGTGGATCTCTTCTGTACCAGGGCCTGTCATTCAGGGAGACACCACCGCTCAGCTGGTTAGGAGAACATGGCTGCTACGAATATTCGATCTGAGATGTGCTACCCAGAGGTACCATGTCTTAGACGTGACTGGTGTCTGTGTTCAGAGAGGGTCTTAATTGACGTGTGATTTACTACATAACGGGAAACTTTGCTTGGGTAGGCTAAAATCCTAGGCTGAGGAAAAGCCCTTTGCACAGTTTTATGGGCCTGACTTCTCATTGGGAGCATACATTTACTAACTGTATAATTGGAGGCACGGTTCTTCCATCATAAACATTGTTATCAGTTAATTAAACTTGAAATGCCGCTTTGTTCCGCAGCATGTTTTGTCAGATTGTTTTCCTTATTTATTTATCATCGTAAAATTTAACTTGGTGACTGGCAGCATCTCAGCCCTCCAATAATAATATAAATCAAAACATAAGATTTTAGTCTTCATGCAATTTCCCTTTTGGTCTGAAAATATGAAACCAGATGTTTTTGGCATGCTAAAGATGCTTTTCATCTTTTTTTAGATTCTTTCAGTGCTCTCAAAGTAAATGCATTTTTAAAACCAACTTATGAAAGTTAAATTCCCTTTGTTCATCTGCGTGGAGTCTGGTTTGCATTGATGCAGTGGCATTGAGACCTTTCAGATAACACACTGAATGTTTTGGAGGAATTACAAATGTACGGCTAAAGCTCAAAGGGCAACTGAAATTGCATTAATAGCAGATCGGTAGACCATGAACCGTGATCCACCAGAGGGTCTCCCAAGCAGCCTGCCTAGAAGTGGAGGTTCGAGTTAGACAACAACCAGTATGATCTCGACTCTCCACACATTATCTGGGTGATGTGCCTAATTTGTTCTCATAGTTATCACATACTTGCTCCAGCTTGGGAACGTGGGGCCCACGAAAGCCATTGGAATTTCCTGTGACAGCGAATCTCATTTCAGTAGATATTACCATCTATCTCAGCCTAAGGCTATCACTCAGACATCTAAACATTCCCAGATGGAACCTACTTCCCTGATATTAAAGGGATTTGATGTTACTGGAGAGACTTGGGGTCAGTAAATAGGAGCAGGAATAGATTGGCACATGGGCTAATCTCATTTGTACACAGCCTCAGATTGCCATTACGTCCCAGGGCTATTTTGTGGTTTGGGTATTGGAACTCTTTGGACAGACTGAAATACTTTGGGATCTTTGTGGGGTGGTGGATGGAATTATTTATAATCAACTTTGCTATCTAGGCTTTGATGTGGTTGCCCCATCCTTAACCCACAGCTTCATTGCATAAATTCCACGGGCCAGTGAACAAGGACACTTCTACCTCCTTGCCACCACCCCTAACAATCTTGGCAGCCTCTCTCCAGGAAGAGTAGAACTCCTCTGCCCCTGACTCTGCTTGCTTTTCAAGCAAGTTTTCCCAGAGGCAACCCCATTCCACATACAGAGACTTCATGGGCTTCCTTATTACTTATTGCAAATGAATTTCCATTCCCAGCATTCCACTGAATACGCTGTGTCAAAAGACCCCAATGGTCCCTTTGTAGCCAAACACAATGTGTGCTTTCAGTCTCCAACATCAGGAGCCTCTACTGCATTCCCTTGATCCTGCTTTCCAGTTTATCCTTCCTTAGTTTACTCAAACTAAGTTCCTTTGGTTCTCCTGTTCCCCAGACCTTCTTTCATAATTCTTCTGCTCCTCTCCCTTCCCCTGCTTGATTGTAAATAGTATAATCAGTAAGATTCTGCCTTTGGTCTCCTCCATCTGCATTCCTTACCATCTTTTGGATGGTACACTGACAATCTCTCTGCTGATGTCATTCATAGCTCTGTCTTGCTTCTCTGAAGAACCCAATATCTATCTGTCACAGGAAAGTCCCAAAGGCACCACAAGCTAAACACACATTACCCTCAGATTATTGTTTTCCTAAATGGTCAAGCCTAATTAATATCACTGATATCCAAGCCAGAAATCTGTTGGCCATCCACGATTTCCCCACACAGATCACTCCCACATGCACTTCCTAAACGCCTTCAAACCTATCTTTGATTTATGTTGTATGTTTTTGTAACTCATTCTGCTAGAACTCAAAAATAGAATACAGTGTTTAACATCATCAGGGGATATTTGCTTCTTCAGAATTGGGTGAGAACTGCATTTGGATGAAGATTCATACCATTTCAATAATATGACATACACCATCAAAGTCTGACCTTTGAGGATGAAAAAATGGGAAAAGCAAGTTTAAAAAACAGGAAGAAAAGGAAAGTAAAAATGGCAGGAAGACAAGAAAAAAGACATTTCTCTGAACCCAGTTTTCTCTCTCCTCTTATTTTGAAGAATGGTGCTCAAAGTTATCTGATAACTCAGGTTAGAAAGTTTGGCTTTTGCCTGCCCTTCTGTCTGTCCTTACTTCCTCCTCTTTCCTTCACCATCCTTCACCACTTGCCTGGTGAGCTAGATTCCATGACTCAGTTAAAGCATCATTTTCTCCAAGTCTCTCCCCCCATGGAATCAGAACTAACCTAACCAAACTTTCAGTATGGTTTTAGTTTTTTTTAAATTTCCTTTCAGGCCAAATTTGCCATTTTCTATCTCTTACAACCTATAGCATCATTTAATACCTTGTGTAGACTAGAACCCCAGAAGTTCCAGAACCATTCCTGGCTGTTTGTTGTAAGAGTTCTTTGCACAGCTGCATGACCATCTACTGAACAGTGAATATAGAGCAGGGTTGAGACTGCTGGTGGGCAGGGCACCCGGTGAGCTACAGGCTGTGCAGAAGGCTCACTGTGCACCAGTTACCAGTTGCAGGGGAGGGCTTCTACTGTCTGCTGAAGAGCAAAGATCGTCACAGCACCATCAGCAGGAATCGCAGTTGGTTTTGGCTCTGCATCTTCAGCTATAATTTCTACCACTTGCAAGAGTCCGGTGTGACAGAAGTAAAGCAATTCATTACTTACAGATACTTTAAGGGACATCAGAAGCCCAGGATTCACGGTGAATCAGACCTCCAAGGCTTAGGAGAGCTGTCCAGAACCAGTGGAATCTTGCCAGGGCATGGCCTGTGTCACAAGGGAGCTACCTGACCCCAAAGCAAAAGCATTACACTCTAGGTTTTATACTCTGGAGTCCCTGCAAGACTGGCTGAAATGCTACAGGACATCCTGCTCTAGGAGGGATGGGAACAGACTTGGATTGTTCAGGACAGTCCCACCTTAACATGGGATGTTGTGCATCCCACAGTTATTCTGAGCATTACAAGCCAGAAAGGGGACAAGAACTGGGACGTCCAGAGTCCTGCAGGCCTATTTTCCAGCCTCTGCTGTTTGAGTTCTGATTTCAACTTTGCCACTGAAAGGTCATTATAACCTCTGCATTTCTGTCGTATCTTCTGTCAAACGGTGACAATAATATGAAATAACTAGCAGCCTTGGTGAACGGGAAAAAATGAGATGGTGTGGCAAATGTTCACCGGGGTGCTTTCTACAGAGGGAGTCGTTCGATACATTAGCCGTTACCCTCAGCTCATCAACCAGTGCTTATTAAATGAAAGTGATTAGAAAAAAGCACAAGAGGACCTCAAGATTTATCAGCTCCATGAAAGTAAAAATCATGCCTTTGGTTTTTTTTTTTTCTTTTCCTTTTTTTTTTTTTTTTTCTATTTATTCAGCACAATGTCACACCATACCTATAGTTGAACCCTAGACCAACAAGATGAGGTGGAGACAGCTTCAAATTCAGGGGGGGAAGAAATCACACAAACACAAAGGGAAAGAAAATCACCAGAGGTGGGTGGAGACAGAGATCAGCCAGGGAGGAAGAAGACCAGCATGGGCCCAGAACAGTGTTGATGTAGAGGTGGGAGAGGCAGCTCATCCAGGTGCCGGAGATCAGAGGGCTTTGAGCAACTGGTCACTATTGTGATGTACAGCAGAGGGAAGGCAGCAGAACTGACTAAGATGGTGGAAAGAGGCATTTTCTTGTCCCTCTTTTCCATGGACATTATATGGATCATGGGTTTCCTCAAAATGTCACAATTACTCATTAATTACCATAACTGACTTCAGGGTTAATGTCACCTCTTTATAGATGTGCTTAGATCCCTGTTTTCATGAAGTCTTTGCAAAATTTCCACTCCTCCAAGATCTAGTCCTGGGGTCCAGAGTCCTGCAGGCCGATTTTCCAACTTCTGCTGGTTTGAGTTCTGATGTCGTGATGAGATTGCCTCTGTTGGTAGTTGAAAGAACTTTGAAAAATAAGTTTTGAATTTTCTTGATCTTCTTGATCACAGAAGATGACTAGGAAGACCTCTCCGTCCTGATCATGTTTAAATGATCAATGCAGCAGACTTCATTGGAAACCTACTGTGGATAGAATAATAGAAGCATGATTCCTGTGAAAGAAACTAAATGTTCTTTGTTCAAACTATATTCATAAATTTGAATCATGTTACATGATACTCTTGGGAAATCTTCGAGACATTCTAATATGACTATATGATATTCTGGTCTCTTCTCATTGGAAGCAGACACATTAGCAGGCTCTTTCTGTTCTTTGTTGACCTTAGGAAACACAGGCCAGAATCAACAAGCAGGCTTTTCCTAGGCCCGCAGGAAGCTCCCCAAGGAAATCCAGCTCTAGCCTGTAGCATGGTGGACTGATAACTGCCAACTTCTCTTCCCAGAATGCCTTGCCCATGGCTTCCTGCTGGTTTCAGCCAATGGAAGCACAGGTTTGAGATGAGTGGGAGTAGACATGGGAGGACATGTTAGTGTTTCTCTTTCCACAGGCTTCTCCAGCAGTGGTTTTGTACCTCCTGGAAGTCTGTTCCAGACCTCCCTCAAAGTCTCCAGCTCCTGAAACCTGATCCCAAACTCCTCCAGTTGCCCTCCACAGCCTGATGTGATAAGGGCCTCCTACCACTGCTGAGGTCTAGATCGTTTTCAGGTCCCCATCACCTCTGGAAGGTGTGCTCATGTTAGACTCCCATGATAAACCACCTGAGCATGAGCTGTTCTCCTGGCAGGTCCTGTCTGAGATGGTCAGATCTTCTCCAGACAACCCTGACGACCCATGTCTGCTGGTTCTTCTTAGCTTACACTTGGAGGGTAAGCAGACTTGGCTGCAAGCTCTTTAGAAGTGCCCTTTAATCATGGAGGAGGCTGGCTTTATTCTTCAGTCCCATGGGTGTGGGGACTCTTCAGTCACCAAGGGTCTGTGGGGGCATGATACGCAGTGAGCTGTCTGAGAAGGAGCCCGTGGTGTGCAGCCTGCCTGATGCTGGGCTTCCAATGGCTTCTTCTGGAAGGTCACATCTCTGTGATGAAATACGACTTTGAACTTGATAATCTTTGGACCAAATAATGCTGTTATCATCTTCCTGAGCTTTCCTCAGTAGCTTTGTTGAGGGTCGCTCAGGTTATCACACATTGGACAAATTTCAGGAAGGAAAGCAAATGGTTCAAAGGAAAACACACCCATACCTTTGTGGAACCTTCAGACCTGGATCACTGAGGGAGGTAACTCCATACTGGTTCTCATGGATGAATCATAAACTTGCTTTTAGTCAGTTGCCACCTTGTCTTCAGGTTTTCCCAGGACCTTTCAATGTGGCTCAGTTGTCTTTATAAACACTAAACTCCACGGTGACATTTCCTGCCTTTAAAAATCTTTATTGGATTTTCATAGCTTTCAGATGAAGACCACTTATTTCTTTTTTTGGC
>JAJEJO010000907.1:960276-1045067 GCA_020662805.1 Glaucomys volans
CCCCAGCCCTATTTTGTATTTTATTTAGCACAGGGTCTCACTGAGTTGCTTAGGGCCTTGCTAAGTTGCTGAGGCTGGCTTTGAACTCGAGATCCTCCTGACTCAGCCTCCCAAGTGCTGGGATTACAGGCATTCGCCACGGCGCCCAGCTGAAGACCACATATTTCAGTCTGGTTTGTGGTTCCCACCTTCCCCAGGAGTCTAGCTGCCTGACTGCTTCTACCCTTCTGTCATGCCCTCTGGGGTCTTGGGAGTGACCTAAATCTGCAATACTCTTTAACACATCTCTCAATGTGTGTTTGGGGATCTCCTGTCTATCATGTTCTTCTCTCTCCCTTCTGTCCCTGATTCACCCTTTCTAGTCTTTTCTGGCTCAGCTGATACACCATCTGAAATCCATCCCTGTCTGCCTGTCCCCTGCCCAGAGGGTCAAGTCACCACCTATGGGCCCCTGAGCATGGTGACTCACCCTTCCCTTTCACAGTGGTGTCGTCTCTCAGTGTCTGTCACCTGACTAGCCTCCCCAGCAGACTGACCCTTCACAACTATGGACATCCTCTTGCGCTTCTTCTTTTTGGTCAATGTCTAATATAGGTCTTGGGATGTGATAGGCGCTTGATTGACACCCCCACCATCAATGCCTAAGAGTTCCATAAGCACTCCTTATTCTCACCCACCCTTAGTACTTTCAGCCCTTTTAAATTTGAGCCATACCCATGGATGCACTCTCTCTCATTGGGTCCACTTCCCTGGAAACTAATATGTTGAATATCTTTTCATTTTGCTTTTTTTTAAACCTCTTATTTGTAATAATTTAATGCACATTGTTTTAATAATCTGATAAGTAAGACATTTATAGATACTTGGTATTGACCTAGAAAGAACTTTGGTCCCATCTCTGAAATTGGTTTTCACTTTTTTATAACAAGAAAATATGTCAGTTATATGAATCACCGATGCTAAAACAATCCTACGTTGTATAAAAAGGAGAAATTTCAAAGAATATCTGGCCAAAAAAATATCATTTTACATTGAGCACAAATTTATACTGTGCCTGTGATGAAATTTGGAGGTTTCTGGGGTTTTTTTGATTTTTGTTTTTTGGTTTTTTTGTTTGTTTGTTTTGTGCTATTGTAGGGAGGATCAAAATGTAAGTGAGAATCACAAAATCATGTAACTCTTCAGAAAAAAAAAAAACCAAAAAACAAAAAACTTTTTTAGCAAGAATTGTTCCTGTCACATTTTGGCAAAGGACCAGGGGAAAAACAAGACGCTTACCATTTTCCATGAAAGGAATTTGGGTCAAAATTATTTTTCATAGGAAATGGATATGTTTATTACAGATTCTGAATGCTCCATCCAGATAAGAGAATCCGTTCTTCATGTTTTGAGCATTGCCAGGACAAGCACATTTCCGGATTTATTTATTTTTCCCCCCAAAGGTTGAGTAAGACATAACAAACACTCCCCGCCACCGGCAGCGCTTGGCGGTAGGTCGGATACCTGGCTTCTATAAATCTTTATGCTGAGCGTTGATGACATTTCGACTTAGAAGTTCATTCAGTTTGATGAGGGAGGCAGCAGGCAAATCATGACATTAAACAGTTCACAGACCTTAACCCCTGGCCTAAATGGTTTAATTTTTTTAATGGCTGAGTCTGCCTCTCCCGAGGAGCGCAGACCAAGGCAGAGGCTAAAATCCTCACCTGTCTTAATTGCCCCTGCGTCGTGGCAAGCTCCGCTGACTACCTTCCAGTTCCAAATGTCTCCAGTTATTAAAAATTGTCAATAGAAAGTAATAGAAAGTAATCCAGACTTACACCGGCGATACAATTGGCCGCATATGCCCTAGTGAAGCATAAAATAGGAAAGATGGTTACTATTGCGACCCGAGTGTGGTATTGAAGAACAGACCTGAAAAGAAATCAGCTACGCCCCTGCAGCCTGTCATTTCTACTTGGGAAGACAGCGCTTCTTCCTGAAGTGGTGCTCCCCTTCTGGGTGAAGGCAGGGTCTTAGATGCAAATGTGTGCTCAGGTCTGAAGCTGCCACTCACTAAAATGACCAGACTGGGGGAAATAGGAAAGTTCAGTAGAAGTCACAGAATTTAGCCGGTGATAAACATACTGGTACCCAGTATTTTCTTTGTTCTTGAACTCAGTGCAGCGGGTAGGTTGACATCATGTCCAATTTTAGAGAACTGGTCCAAGAAGACAAGGTATCTCCTGCCAATGCAGCCATTAAATGTGAAACCATAGAAAAATATTAAGCAACTTGGAAAGATTTGTTACATATCATTAAGTGAAAAAAGTTACAAGCAGTATATTGAATATATTTTGTTTTAGATAAACATATAAAATGTGTATATTAATGTCTAAGAAAAAGGTATTTGCACTGCTTATCTCAGTTAGTTAATTATAGATAATTTCCATTTTATTTTTTTCACTTCTATTTTTTATTTCATAATAAAGATGCATTATTCTTATAATAAAAACTTCAATAAAAGTTAAAACAAATTTTTTAAAATTTTCACAATTTCCTAGGGTCAGGTTAATTTTTCAGAACTACTTGGTAAATGCTATCACAGTTGGTTGTGGATAGCAGCCATGGCCACCTAGGAAAATGAGTGAAGCCTAGAAAGCAGTGCTTTCCTCAATGGAGGGGTTAGCAACTGCACGATATCTTAAGAATACCTCCTACAATCATTATAATCTCTGAGAGGGGAATTGAAATGCTTCTTGGTTATGTTTTAGGTCAAGTTCCCATCAACTCTTTGAGTAGACGCTTGCAATATAATTTACTAGTCACAGTGTTGGAAAGGAACATCAGAGATATTTTAATTAATTTATTCTTTTCTACCATCAGCAGACTAGTCATTCCAAAAGAATTCTAGAATACCTTTAGTAGAGATGTGGCTTCCTTAAAGAATTTTGATGACCATTTGACAATGGCTTGATAGTTCTCAAAATCCTCTTCTGTTTCATCCAAGAGAGCATCCCACCTCTACCAAGCCCAGATCATCACATGCTGCCTTAGGGGTTTGAATTCATTAATGAGGTAGTCTGTCATTTTGTCAACAGAGGTTGCTTGAATCTTCTGGAAAAGTCCTTCAGTTACCCAGCCTGAACTATTCAGAAGGACCTTCTGCAGTCAGAAAGTTGGTGATTCTGAATAGTGACTTCTCACTATTCAGAAGGACCTTTTGCAGTCAGAAAGTTAGTGATTCTAGAAGCTAGTCATGATGGGGACCAGAAGTGACAGGCCCATGGAAAGCTCTCTTGGCCCACATGCCCTTTCGCTGTAGCATCAGTCCTTCAGCTCTTGGGTGTGACGAATTCTGTACTGGTTCCCCAGGAACCGAACAATCCATATAACCCTAACCCTAACCATTCAGAGCAAAATTCATGATCTCAAGCCTCGAATGGATTGTATTTTATTATTTTGTTTATTTCTGGTATCTGGGATTGAACCCAGGAGTGCTCTACCACTGAGCTACAGCATAGTCCTTTCTATATTTTATTCTGAGACAGGTAGGCTTTTGCTAAGTTGCAGAAGCTGGCCTTGCACTTGCAATCCTCCTGCCTCAGCCTCCTGAGTTTCTGGGCTTACAATTGTGCACCATGGGATGTGGCTAGCCTTGGATGGATATTAGAGGATCAATGATTCCCTTATTTTATATCCAAAAAGTTATAAGTACTTTGTTCCTGGAGAAAGGGTTTACATTTGATTCAGCAGCTGGGAAGAGACCTAAAATCTGAGAAGCTTTGTGCATTACGATGCTCACAGAGCACGCTCTCTGCCTTAGTCCTCCCAGAAGTAAGATGTTATCATCTGAGAAAAGAAATACCAGAATGGGTCAGGTCAGCACCATTGGCCAGAATGACTCCCTAATCCCACAAGCACATGTCCAGTTGACTAGGTTCCTTTTACTTTTTCTCCCATCCCATCACTCATGAATGTTTTCCTGAGATCTCAAGCTTCCTATTATCTCAGAGCTTCACAAGGCTGCGCTACTCTTGTTTTCCCTTTCTCTCTCTCTGGTTCACCCATGTCTACTCAACCCCTTAGCAAGGAGAACCAAATCCTGAAACAAAAGAGTTACTCCACAAACCTTGATAGGTAAGCAAGTGGATGGACGGGTGGATGGAGTGTCCCAAGAGGGTGAAAACAGCTCATTTCCCCAAGATCAAGACCTCCAAATCCAATGACTAAGAGAAGTTAAACTGGGAAAAGATGTTTCATGTGGGAGGGAGTCTAGTTATGGAAGACAATTCACTGTCAACCACCTGGACTTTTAGACTTCTAATTTACTCAGTATCTCTGCCCCATATCTTATTCAAAAATCCTTCCTTCTATGATACGCTAAATCTGGCCCCGGTGCTTTTCCCAACATGCCCATCACTGCCACTCACCATATCTCAGCCACCCCAGTCTCATCTAAAGCTCCATTTGTGCCTGCTCCTTGGTCCTTTTTATTTATTTTTTGGTACTGGGGCTTGAACCTAAAGGCACTTAACCACTGTGCCACTTCCTCAGCTCCTGATTTTATTTTTTATTTAGAGACAGGATCTCACTAAGTTGCAGAGGCTGGCCTTGAACTCATGATCCTCCTGCCTCAGCCTCTAGAACCACTGGAATTGTAGGTGTGGGCCACCACACCAGGTCACCCCTCAGTCTTGAACCTTTGATGCTTCACCCTCCTTAGACAAACATGTTTCTACTCTTTGCTTACTAAATAATATTATTTTGATGGCATCATCTAAGGAGGACTCAGTAGGACTCAGGCACCACGCTAAGAGCTGTCACCAAACCACTGCATGAAATTCTTGTGACAACTTTTGTACAACGTTCAAACCCACCGCAAAGCTGTGGCCACTGAAGTTTCAAGAGGTTCAAGGTCCGAAATCTTACTCATTCTCCTTGACTGAGTTCAGGTGAGTTTTCCTACAGGAAGTTCCCTCTGATGTCACAAGAGCCAGTAGGCACACATGCTGTTCATATCTGTGTGCCTCAGGACTCCCCAACGACCTGTGCTCCTTGAGGAAGTGGCCTTGTTTCTTAAGCTACTTCTTATGCTACTTTTCAGTCGAGACCTACACACAAACAGACACACAGCAGGGGGATCAACAGCAACTTAACAGCCACACCACCTAGCTGCACACCAGCCCTGCCACTTCATGTCTATGACATGAGGAAATTCGTCCACCACTCAGTGTCTCCACATCCTCATTGATATTATTTTACTCAATTTTTTCACTGCTGTGACTAAAAGACCTGAAAAAAAAAAAAAAACAAGTTTAGAAGGAAAAGTGTATTTGGGGGCTCATGGTTTTAGAGGTCTCAGTCCACAGACAGCTGGCTCCATTCCTCGGGGCCAAACATCATGGCGGAAGAGTGTGGCAGAGGGAAGCAGCTCAAATGATAATCAGGCAGCAGAGAGAGACTCCACTGTCCAGATACTAAATATATATCCCAAAGGCACAGCCCAGATGACCCACCTTCTCCATCCACACTCTGCCCACCTTTAGTCACCACTAAAGGTGACTAATTAATCCCCTATCAGGGGATTAATGCACAGATTGGGTTAAGACTCTCATAACTCCATCATTTCTCCTCTACACCTCTTGCATTTTCTCCCAGATGAGCTTTTGGGGGACACCTCACATCCAAGCCATAACAGATACAGGGGTCTGATCAAAGGACACACCATATAAGGATGCTGTGAGCCATCAGGTAAAACCTTGAATCCTCTTAGCCCTCCATGTCCATGGGTTCCACATCCATGCATTCAACAAACCACAGACAGAAAGTACTTTTAAAAAATGTAACTGAACAATACAAACTTTTTTCTTATTATCATTCCCTAAACAATACATTATACAAGTATAAAAATAGCATTTGCAGTGCATTGGGCATTATAAGCAATCGAGAGATGGTTGAAAGGTTGCAGAATGATGTGTGTTGGTCATGTGCATCCTCAAATTCTGGTACCCAAGATGGGTCCTGGAATCAGTCCCCTGTGGGTATTGTTCCTTGATGCTCCTGGGCATTGGCACTTTCCATAGTTGTCTGAAACATGGCAATACTTGGAGATAAAATAGCTGGAGAGTGATGTGGAGAGAGAGAGGCCAACAAGGGAAGAGGTCACAAGGTAGGGACTTAGTCATCCCCTTAAGAAAATGAACTGACCATTTCTAGCCAGGGTCTCAAAATTGGTTCAAGACAGCATTTCAAAAGTGTACTCTATTATACCACGATCAGCTTCTCCAGTGGGACCAAGAATGTCCCCAAGATCCAGTGTCCCTATCCTAGGCATTGTTTGACACTTATCTAATTTACAGTCTGTCTCCTTTGCTTCATCCATAGATGTAATGGCAAGAATGGTGCCCTACTAATCTCAGTTCTCCAAGACCCAGTATGCAGAAGGTGCATAATAAAGATTATTTTAATGAGTTTTAAAAATGTGAAAAATAGATGGAACATCAACTGGATCTTAGGAAAGAAGCAACTGGATTTAAAAATGTGACCTTTTTGAAAAAAATACCAATGTACAGAGAATGGAAGAAACAAATAGCAGATCTAAGGTAAATTCAGTGTCTGAGTGAACTAGGTATTAAGTTGCTACGGGAAAAAATTAATTCATCTGAGGAAAGATGAGAAGGGTATAACGGAGATTAATTAAAATTTAGTTTATCAGATTTTTCTCAGGAGATTGGCAATTTAGGCAGAGAAAAATCTTATTTAAGTGCATAAGTATATTTCAGCTTCTAAGTGCAATGCATGATAAAATGAAAGCAGAGTACCAGTGTACGGTAAGTAATTACTGTGTTAGAATTTGATATGCTCTAAAATTCTAAATCTAGAAAACAAAAGTCTCAGGGTAAACATTTGCAGCTATTTCAGCATGACAGGCTTTTAAAATACCAGATGCACAAGGTCCACTGTGGCTTTCATGTCCCTAACACTGACCAGACTTCATGGCGTTCGTCTTGTCTGTCAAGACATGTGGGATTCCATCCAGGAATTGTTCTTTTCTCATGGCTTCTCTGCATCACTGTCTCCTGGGTGTCCTCCTTTTTTTCTGCATCCTGGCACCTCCTCCACTCCCATCCATAAGGAATCCATGTAGGCCCCCGTCATCCCCTACTACCCCTCAACACATCTTGCTGCAGAGAATTTACCTACTTCTCTGGTTTTTACCTAGACCAACAGCTCCCAGCTTCATCTCTGTGTTCATGGTTCAATTGGCAATGAAAGCAGTCAGTAAGAGTCTAGGTTCTCAAGGAAACTGCCTGACTGTAGATCCTGGTTCTGCCACCTCTGCCTCAGTGTGCAAACCTGTAAAATGGGCATTATAAGCAATAACATAGATACGTTGCACAGATAAAGCTTCAAGGAAATCGGCTGCAGGCGTCACCAGCTGTGTTGACCACTTTTCTGTGGCTTTAACAAAATACCTGTGATCATAACCTTATAAAGAGAAAAGGTTCACTGTGGCTTACAGTTTTGAAGATTCCAGTCCAGACACAGCCTTGCTTTAGGCCTGGTCAGGCAGCACATCACGGTGAAAGTACACGGTATAGAGAAACTGTTCATGTCATGGCCAAGAAGTAGAAAACAGGGAGAGGAAGAGATCAGAGTCCCATAATCCCTTTGAATGGCACACCCCAATGACCTAATCACCTTCTACTAGACCCTCACCTCCTAAAGGGCCCACCGCCTGTCAACATCGCCACAGCAAGGACCACGCTTCCAATGCCACACTCAAACCACGGGTAATGCCCAGAAGAGAAGGTAGGGAGCTGAGATCTGAGGGTAGATTGGAGTGGACTCTGGGGTCAACACGCAGTGCTGGGTTGGAGCAGAGCTTCAAGGTTGAGCTGCACAGAGACTCTGCCTCTAGAGACTCATGTGAATGGTCAACAAAAGAGAAAAAGCGGTAAATGTTAGGTGGATGAAGAAAAAACAGTGGGGCAATCACCAAATCTAAGAACAGCACTCCAAACTGAGCATGCCACTTACCAGAAAAGACAAAAAGTAGCATGTGCTCTGACCTTTGCTTAGAGTCAAAATTCTGCAAAGGCATAAAAGCAAAAATAGACAAAGGGGATCACAACAAACTACAAACTTCTGTTCTGCAAAGGAAATAATCAAAAAGTGACCAAACAATGAATGGAATGGGAGAAAAATATTTGTAGGCTACACATTGGATAAGGGGATAATATGGAAAATGTGTACAAATTTAAACAACTCACTAGTGAGAAAGCGAGCAACTCAATTTAAATGCAAAAACACCTGGATGGGCACTTTTTAAATGAAGAAATGCAAATAGTCAATGTACAGATGAAATGATATTCAATGTGACTAATCATCAGAGAAATGCAGATGAAAATCATGCTGAGATGCCATCTCACACCTTTACCATGGCTGAGTTAAAAAGACAACAGAGAACAGTGTTGGCAAGGATGGAGAGAAGGGGAACCCGGGCACACTGGCAGGAATGCACGTAGGTGCGATTACTATGGAAAAGTGTGCAGTTTTCTCCAAAGATTAAGAATTAAATCTATATAGGAAAAACAACATCAGAAATGAAAATTCACTGTATGCAAAAGCAACAGTTGCGACTAGGATAGTACTTCAGGAGTAGACGCAAAAGGGAAAGTCAATAACTCCCATTATTTAAAACATTTTTTTGACTGACATCTTTCCAGACCTTTATTCACTTACACAAATAAATATATCATTAATATTGTTTGAAACAATGAAATATTAATACAAAAAACAATTAAACCACCATATGATCCAGCAATCCCACTAACAGGTATATATATTCAAAGAAAGTGGAATCAGTATGTTGAAGAGATATCTGTCTTCACGAGGTCATGGTAGCATTTACCACAATAACTAATCTCAGTGTGCATCCATGGAGGAATAAATAAAGAAAACGTGGCATTTATTCATAACAGAATAGCATTCCCTGCATTAACGAAAGAAGGAGGTCCCGCTATGAGCAACAACATGAATGAATCCGGAAGACACAATGCAAAATGAAATAAGCCAGGCACGGAAAGACAGATAGTGAAGGATCTAAGGCAGAGAGGATCTGAAAATTGTTTAAGTCCAAGAGAGAGAACGGCAGCTACGAACAGCTGGGGTGGGAGGGCTGGAGAGATGCTCAAAGGCTACAAGTTTTCAGTTACCTGGAGGAGGAAATTCAAGAGCACTATTGTACAATATGGTGTCTCTCTTAAGAACAATGTATGATATTCTTGAAAACTGCTAACAAAGTGGATTTTTAAAAGTTTTTTCTACCAAAAAGGTATGTGAGATAATGAACGTTAATTAGTTTGATTTGGTCATTCCACAATGTATATACATACATCCTTCAAACAACATGCTATACATCATAACATGTTATACATATGTATGTATGTATGTATGTAAAACTGTCAATTTGAAAGTGAATAATAAAATTAAAATAACAATTTTAAAAACTCTAGGGAAGAGTGAAGTGAAGAGACTACATAATGTGGGAGAAACTAATATGATGAAATCATCTGTCACTCATTCTTAACTGTCTGTCCCACTTATCACAAATGAGTTCTGAGATTTCTTTATAAAATTTTGAAGTTCAGCTTTGGGGACTAACACACAGTAAAAAAAAAAAAAAAAAAAGAAGCACCATTCAAGAAAATACAAAATGGACAAAATATTTCTTTGGTGACCTCAATGTCTGCAAGATCCCAGGGTGATTATGAGCACCTGACCATGATCTTGGGTGATGACTGAGATTTGAAGTTGAATTTGGATGGAGAGAGATTGCTTTTGATCAGTGCTGTGGGTAAGTACGATTGGACAAAGTAAGTGCTTCTAAAGATTTTTAATGTACCATTTTAAAAACTGGTAATGATGAGATACCATATAGATGGCTTTTGATGGTGTTTTGAGGGAAAATAAGGAAAAAATTCTCTGGTGTGTACTTAGTCATTTGTACTAATAACAAGAGCCAGCGTTAGTGGCACTTCCTTTGTCCCCTGCTGTCTGCACTCCACAGGCCTTGGCCCAGGTTATCCAAACCACCATGGATGAAGCCACCAGATAGCCCCACTTGGCATGCTGGCTAGGGACAGAAAGCAAAGTTGAAAATTAGGCAGCCTAAGACACATTTCTGATGTCAACTCCAGGAGCATACCTATGACTTTGAACATGTCAGTCAACTTATCTTGTAGCCCCAAGACAGGGACCATATAATATAGTTAGCCTCAATAAAATGGCAAGTTTCTTGATGGGACACATAGAGGAGAGAGGAAAGAGTGAGATTCACTCAGGACCTGCAAAAGTGTCAGGCCACCTTGAAATGCACGAATCCTAGAGAGACAGAGGATGTCCTTTAGAGGAAGGAGAGTCAGAGGTTGCTCATCAGGAATGCAAATGGAAGCCCAGACAAAGTTGGTTGCAGCTGGGGCCTCGGTGGTGGTAGGAGAAGGAGGCTTTGCAGGATAGGGACAAAAAGAAAAAAGAAAAAAAGAAGAAAGAAAGAAAAAGAAAAGTTAGTCCAGGGAGAAAAAGAACCACAGTAAGTGGCTACTAGGTCTTTCATAAACTTAGGCTGAATTTCTTATTCACACTAACCCTTCTTCCTAAAAATTGAAAAAGAAAAAAACTAAACTCTTGGCATTGGAAATTCAAGTTTCCAAAAGCTATGGTTACCCAGCTTTCATGGCGAGAGTGCTTCCTGATTGAAGTCTTTGTGTGTGGACCACAGGGGCTGTTCCTTTCTCCTGCTGAAAACCCACTCAGCAGTGGGAGGTTCCTTGTGTTACCCTCTGCAGGGTAACACAGTCACAAACGAATGGACAAGCTCCCCGGAATCATTGCTCCAGTCCATCTGCAAGTCAGCATTTATTGAGCACCAAACTTTGTACAGGACATGACAGTCTCCAACAATTCGAGGTCCTGGAACATTTGAGATGCATGTATATTCAATGAATTACTTTCTTTAGCTTGAAGCTCAAAAGGAGATCCTAATTTTGATTTTACAGCTGAAGCATTTCCCTTGAGATCTCTGAAATGTACCCTGAAAATGATCTTTTAAGCATTTCATACAAAGGGTAAAAAATACATTAATATAACGTGGAAGAATTTTTTTTTTATATATATTAACTCAACCTAGAGAACATGCCACAAATACCCTCCACTATCTCATGATCATTACACATATTTTTTAAAACTACTAATAACAATGTATTAATCATGCTAATTAAGAAGTAAATTGAAATGATTTGCATTTGATTATTCTGGGCTACATTTTAAAATAATTTTCCCCATTGTACTCTCTTCATTTTTAATGGAAAGATAGGAATTTTGTTTACTTTCATACATTAATAGACCAGCAAATATTTATTGAGTGGGTGTTATGGGCAGGGCCTTGTGCTAGACGTTAGAGGAGCTAAAGAATGTCCGTTCCATGACTTGCCCCTTTGATATGATTCAAAAAGAGTCACTTGTTTAATCTCACCTATTTCCCAAGAAGATGGTTCTAGACAGCAACTTTTAATACAATGTGTGGCAGGAGAAAAAGCAGCATGCAATTATCCAATTTTCATCTACTTAAATTTTAATGGCCATACTTACTTGCCCATTGGATTTTGCAAATTTTAGCCCAAAGGCACTTAAGTTGCAGTTTGAAACCTGAGATTCTCTCAGATTTAGTTCCACATGGTTCACTATTTTGTAATAGACAGTTGTTTCAGTCACCTTTTTCACTGTTGTGACCAAAAGATCTGACAAGAACAATTTTAGAGGAGAAAAAGGTTATTAGGGGGCTTACAGTTTCAGAGGTCTCAGTCCCAGTGAGCCCCACTCCTCAGGGCTCAAGCTGAGGCGGGACATCATGGTGGAAGAATGTGGTAGAGGGAAGCAGTTCACATGATGATCAGAAAGCAGAGAGAGAGAGAGAGAGAGAGACAGACTCCACTTGCTAGATTCAAAATATATACCCCAAAGACATACTCCCAGGGATCCACCTCCTCTAGCCACAGACTACCTGCCTTCAATTACCACCCAGTTAATCCCTATCAGGGGATCAATGTAGTAATTGGGTTAAGGCTCTCATAACCCCCTAATTTCACCTTTGAGTGTTCTTGCATCATCTCACACCTGAGCTTTTGGGGGACACCTCATATCTAAACCATAACAATAGTTTTTGCTCAAAATAACCTTCCATTTGAACTGTCAATATTCAATATAATTAACAGACCTATGGCCTGTGGCTTGTATTTAAAGAGTGACACCCAGGTAAGAAGTGATAAATAGTATAACCTGCAGGACCAGATACCATGCTCTGTTCACTGACAGATTGCAGAATCAGTCTTGCTACTTTCAATTTATATAAAAAGTCTGCAAAGTAGAAAAGCATGGAAAACTGTTGGGGATTCAGCCTTATTGGTCAGTAGTATCGGGAATGAAGAGATGCCTCCTTCCCTTCCCCAGAGTCCAAGAAATGGATCTCAGAGAGAACCAGTAGCTTGGTTAGGAGTGACTACGAGAGGGAGATGCCAGGGTTCCATTTCTCATGTGAAACGCGTTGAGTCATTAAAAACAGAAGTTTTTATAGGGGCCACCACTAGAAAGGAGCAAATGGAAATACACTCAAGGAAATTTGAAGTGTACATTCTGGTCATCAAGGGCATGAAGAAGATCAGGGCTGATGCCTACAGACAGCCTGGCAATTTCTGAGGTAGAGAGGAGAACTGTAAGAAAGAACAGTTTAGCAAGGGACGTGACTCCCTATGGAACATAGACATGCATGGAGGAGAGGCCCTACCCAGAGAGACCAGTGAAGGCCTGGACCAGTAGAGGGACCCAAGGAACTGTGACCCTCTAAAGGAGTCTGCAGCAGTGTCTTCCTAAGGAAACCTCCATACCTTCAGTGTTCTGGGAGAGTCGACCAGCATCAGACAAAATGAGACCAAGCAAGAGAGAAACCAGAGCCATTTCCCAGTACCAATGGGCAACCATTGGTTGTCTATCTACAACACCATCTCCAACACTCTCATTCCCATTAACATCCGACCCTGACCCAGTCTCTGAGGGCCTAGACCCACCCACAGAAAAGAGGAAAGAGAGGAATGGCAGAATTGGACCCATTCCATGGGACCTGAGTGTTGGGGAGGGAGAGTGGTGTGGCTCTCTAAACTATATTGTCTTTTCCTTTTTCTCAAGATTCCTAATAAAACACAATAATTATGACAGTACCAGATGCTGCAGTGAAAAACTCAGTCTTGGCCACAGACATTGACATCTACTGACAGATAGAGACCTTCTATCTAATTCCAAACCGTTCCCCTGGCACATCTTTCAACAGCAGCCATGGTCCTCCAAAATCTGTAGATGTGTTCTGCTACTGAGGACAACACGTGGTTGAATTCTGTTTTAATTGAATTAATTTCTCTCACATTGCATGAGCTCCAAATTATAGTGACAGTCTTAAACCAATTGTAAATGCAGAATTTGATTAATCTTTAAAAGGGCAAGTTCAACAGCATTACATGAAGCCAAGAGGTGAAGCAGAAAAATAATTGTAGTGCTCCTATTTATTAAAAGAAATGCTTCCCCAGAATTTCACATTCCTAGTAAATAAAGGTGCATTTTCACACCTATTTACACTGTGTAATATGAATCAGTCTTTTCCAGGTTTTCTCATTTCTGTAAAACTTGGAAAAGGTATTAGATCTTGGCTCACAAATGCGGTCCATTTGAATATTTTAATTGGGAATCAGACAATCATACATGTGCTGTATTTGATTTTTTTTTCTATGAAATTTCAGTAGCCGCACCAGTACTAAAATTCTTCAGATATCTCAGCAAATGTCCAGGTGCTATCATCCCATTTGGTACTCTCTGTGATTTTTCTTTTCTCTTGTAGAATTCTTGCCATGTCACAATGGAAAACAGATCCAGATGTGAATTTTTTGGCCAGGTTTAAAGTGTTAAAATGCTCCCTGTATGTATAATATGTCAAAATACACTCTACTGTCAGATAGATACTTTTTAGATACTGTGTTTCTAAAAAGAAGAAATAATAACAAAAAAAGCTTTAAATGTTTCTTAGTAACCTTAAAATTCTCTTGATTGTTCAAATTCTACTCATCATTTGTTTTAACTCCTACTACATGCCATCCTTCCTAACTCTGCCTTCTCTTATTTACTGGGGCAAAAAAAAAATATATATATATATGTAAATATATATATATTATATATAATATATATATATATAGTACAGGACAAAGTCTCTCCAGAACACAGAGAGGAAATGGGATAAAAGGAAAGTGTTCAATAGAATTCCATTTCCTCTTAGACCTATGAATTGAATTTCCTACAACGGGAATTTAATGTTTATTTGGCACATACAGCACAGAATGTTTCAAGTGCTCAGTAGTCACATGAGGCTAGCAGCTACCTACAGCCAACACAACTCTGGAGAACAGAGTAAAAGGTATGCTAATCTACACTTAAGTAGCCTCGTTATCTGTGTTGGTGTAATGTTCATGCTAATGAAAATAATAATGACAGTACTAATGATAGAATTGGAATACTTTTTCCTAATTCCGCCATGATTGAAGCTTGGTGACAGATTGTCACAACAGTGTTTATAAGGTAACAATTATCTCCAGTTTATGGATGAGGGACCTGTATTAGTTAGCTTTCCATTACTATCACATATACCTGAGATAATCCATTTATAAAGAGGAAAGGTTTAAGAGGGTTCATGATTGGTTGACCCCATTGCTTTGGGTCTTTGGTAAACATCATGGCAGAAATGCATGGACCAAACTCTTTGCCTAATGCTGGGAAGCCAAAGGGAGGAAGAGGAGCCAGGTTTCCAAAATCACTTTCAAGAGCATGTCCTCAGTGTCCTGAAGAACTCCTATGAGGCCTTGCCTCTTAAAGATTCTATACCTCCCAATAGCACCATGCTAGGGACCAAGTCTTTGTCATATGACCCCTTGAGGCACATTTATGGTCTCAGTCATAGCAGAAACTGAGGTTCAGAACTTGCTGAATGTCACTGAGCTGGGAAAAGCCCCCTGGCTTGGACTGAACCCAGATCCAGCCCACACTCTGTTCTTCCCAACATTCTCAGTGATCCTCACCCTAGAATGCGATCCTGAGCAAGACCAGTAGATAGCTATGCTTGGCTGCCAGAATACCTAAGTAACTACATTAGGTTTGTGACTACATTAGGTTTCAAGGAAACGTAGAGTAGACTTTTTGTTTTTTGAGTACATTCAGATTAAATACTCAATAGTCTGATATATGTAGATTTCAAATAAACAACGGATCTTTTTTGCATGTAAATATGCCCCATGAATTAAGATACTAAAGATGCTACTAACAAACTATTTGTTGTTTATATGAAATTCAGACTCAACTGGATTTCCCATATTTTACTGGGAAGCTATAATCTGACTCCATGTTAGTCATCTGTACACAAAATGTGAGTTTCTAATGCTTTAGCTATTAGCCCTGGATGGATAGCAAGACAGCACAGAAGTCAAAGGTGTCAGACTAGAGACAAAAAGCTGGTGAATTGAAGCAGCTATGACTCCTACTGTATACAGCCTGACCTTGGTATTTGCAAGTTCTTCATCTACAGATTCAAGCAACCGTGGATTGAACACTTTTTTCTAAAACTTACATCTGTAATGAAAATATGTAGACCTTTTTGCTCGTCTTTATTCCCTACACAATATATAAACTATTGATACAGTGCTTTCATTGTGGTAGGTGTAAGGACCCCAGAGAGGTTTAAAGGATACAAAAGCAAGTGGACAGGTGATGTGCAAATACCATACCTACACCATTTTATATAAGGGACTTGAACATTCTGAGATCTCAGGATCCACAGAGGGGCCTGGAACCCATCCCCCAAGAATAAAGGGGTCAACTGTGTTTAACTCAGACAGATGGAATTCTGTTTCTCAGTCTTCTTGTCATAATCTGTAAAATGGGGATTATAGATTATATTTCTTCCTCCAATTTTATTAGGATCTAATGGAAAGATGAGTGGTCAGTAAGTGGCATATTTTCCACCATATATATATATATATATATATATATATATATATATATATAATATATTATATATATGTGTGTGTGTGTTAAAATAAGAAAAATAATCAGTATCAATTATTGTTCATGTTGTCTTTGTCTCTAATGCCCAATTTAATTGTTGTGGTACCCTTCACCTGACTTTCAATGGCAGTGAATAATAGTTCTTTAAAGAATTAATAAAAGTAGGGCTGGGGTTGTGGCTCAGTGGAAGAGCACTTGCCTAGCATGTGTGAGGCATTGGGTTCGATTCTCAGCACCACATATAACTAAATAAAGGTCCATGAATAACTAAAAAATATTTTTTAAAAAAAGAATTAATAAATGTGGATGTAGTTAAAAGTGATTTGGTTTTGAAAAGGTTTTATGGTAGATATCTTAAAATTGTTACAAAACTGAACCAGTTGACCTAGGAACAACAACAAAAAAAAATGGCCTTCTGTAAATTTTTAATAATGAAAATAAAAACATAGTACTTAAACTTTAAAGTCAACATTTTAATATCCGTAAAAGCACCATGCATCAAAATTTCTAAACTATGGAGATGCTATTTCAGCGTTCCTAAGGTTCACTAACTGCTCACGAAATTCTAGTCTCAGGTACAGATGAGTTCAGTTTCTGGTGTAATCACCGATAAGTCAGACCAAAACATAAGTCACCCCTAGTATCTGAGAACACACACACACTGAGAAACACAAGTAACACATACATATACAAATTACAAATGCACTTTTTTTTTTTTTTAAAGCCATGGAGAATCTCAGAATTCTGAGAGAGAAGAGATGTGCCACTATTTGACAGCAACACTTGGCACCGGATCTGACAGTTTGAGAGAAGCCAATCTCAGTGGTAAACCCTTTTATGGGCCCTTGGCTGCGACGTGGAAACAGGAATGGAGCGAACGGGGAAAGCAGGGTTGGCACGAACGCGAGGCAGGCTTCGCTCTGTTTATTTCTGCCTTCACTGTAAACTGTGCTCATGGCGGAATCCACCCGGCGCCAGGTTTGCGTTGCTTCATAGAGCATCAGACCCGGGGCAAGTCGGGGGAGACTGCAGAGAGAGACGAGAGACGTGGCAGCCGTCCCTTCTAATTTCAGCTTTTAGCAAAACTTTGAATTTGTCAAATGGCTTTAGCTCTGCCATTATTGACTACCCACTGTATATCAAGCACTGTGTTAGCGCCTGGCCTCCTTGTGCGCAGAATGAGAATAATAACCATATGCATTTCCTAGGAGCGCCCCCGTGACCAAGCACAGGAGTGCTTATCAAGTGCTTGTCACGGTGGCCGGCACAGAGCAAACATTCGATAACTGTGAAGCCTGAGACCGAGCGGTAGATTTAGAGCATTATAATTATTGAACAGTTAGTCGGTACAGATCCAGGATTCAAACCGAGAGGCCTGGCTCCAGAGCCAGCCCCCTTAATCACTATCTTGCTCTGTCGCCATTAATTATCCATTAATTTTCATAGAACGTTTGAAAAATGCATCATTGTGGTTATTCTTAATATTGATAAAACGAGGCACAGAGAATTTTAATGGCTTGGCCATGATGTGAACAGAAGAGATGGCTGGTCTCACAGCCACCGCTCCCCACGGTAGTTCAGTCAATCAGCCTGAACAGATGCCGACAACCCAGTCAATAGTAAAGAAAGTATTGTAGCAGGAAAGAAAAGGAAGGGAAGACAAGAAGATGGAACAGCACCAGGGCTCCAAAAGGAACCAATGAAGAGGAACCCGGGCCGTGTGAACGCAGTGATGCAAAATGTGCATACAAAGGACTGGAGATTGAGAGGGAGCCGTCCCAGAAGCTTCCAGGAAAAGAGAAATTGAGAGCCAAGTTTAGAAAGAAAAGAGGGGTATGGGTTGGCAAAGGCTTTTCACTCCCGCCATCTTGCCAATCAACAAACCCTCCTTGTCCAAGGGCCCTTCCCAGCGCAGAGCGACGCGGCTGTGCACAGCTCCAGCCGGACGCCCTCCCCGCGGGGAAAGCGTGAGACAAGTCAGACAACACTCAACATGGCTGTTGACAAATGGCCAGAGAAATTCACCAGCATGGCAGCAGGTGACCTGTTCCAAGGAAAGAAAGAAAGAAACTTTAGGAAGACAATTAGAGTCCTGAAAAAATTCCAACCCCTTTGAGTTCTATAATCCTTTTTTTTTTTTTTTCTTTTTTGTCTTCCTAAATGACTTTCGTGCCAGTCTTAGAATGCACACAAGCTTTTTATGCTTCCCTATCTGGATTTACATATGCTCACTGTTTGTCTCCTGCCCCCGCCCCCCCCATTTTTACCCTCCCCCCTCCCTGCTTTTATTCCCACCCTCCCATCTTCCCACACTACCCCAAAAGACAAACGAAAATAAAACAAACAAACAAATATGTGAAAGTTCTTACTTGGAATGATTCAAGAGTCTCTATACTATTAAGACACTGAGTAATGATTGGCTGCTTTCCAGGTCGCTCCGCAGCCTGTTAAATAGCTCAATTAGTGAGCAGCGCGCACTCTCTCTAGTTCTCTCTCTCTCACTCTCATTGAATTTTGCCAAGTGCATGCTGCATTGTTGGAAAGGGGCAGTGCCAAATTAGCCTAGCAACATCCCTTTATAGCCCTGATGTCTGGGACACCTGAGAGCAGCACAGAAATCACCGTCCTCCGGCCCTGTGGGGACCATAGGCAGCAGAGTGCATGGCGGCAGGATGCTTTTTCCTTCTGAAGGGTGGTTAATGAGCAATGTAGGTGAAGACCCTTGAGAGGCACCTGGGCATCCTGCCCACCCAAATAGAAGAGAGCATGGAGATGGCAGCCTGAGCTGGAGCCCAGGACCTGAGCGAGGGATGGAAGGAAAGAGAGCCGGTGGGGGTGGGGGAGGAGAGCCAGTCTGAAAGCATAAGTTCTGCCAGTGCATTTAGGTCTGAACGGTCTTAAGTAAGGCCTGGATCATATTTTTCTTTAAATAATAAAAACCTTGGAAATAAGTAAGTCAAAAATATCAGTGTGATGTAACAACCACGTGCCTTTAGCACCTTCTCCGTCAAGGACTCCACTCTTCCTGTAGGAAGAGGTTCAAGCACAGCCCCCATACATACAGTGAGCCATCAAGTCTATGCTCTATTTATGTCTATTTGTGGCTCAACCAGACATAAACAGTGTCAGAAGAGAACAAATGAGGAAGCTGCCTTCTATATGGAATACTGTACACAAGCCCGAGCTAATTCACAATTCCAGAGCAGAAACTAGTTGCAGTGCTCTGAAAATTCATACAGAAAGCAGGACATTCATGTCATAAGGTAAACACATTGAGTCTGTTGTGTGTTTCAGTAACACATTTATTGGTACGGGCTATGTGATACTGATGTATTCATTACATCTTGGCATTTACAATATACAGTATTTCTCTGCATGACTCATTACAGCCTTCATACCAATTAGGTGAAAGAAAATATTGTTTGCAAAAATACTTTTAGGGGGATTACATTTATCCTAGAATATTATGTATCACAATTTTAGAAACATTAAGTCCCAAAATTTACATATAATTATTATGGTTATACCCTAGAGAAGATATTTAAATGTCTCTACCCTATCTGTTGGGTATGTGTTTCTCTCCAAAGGAGAACCCTGTCAAACAATTAGAATGCAGAAATAAGAGGAAATATTCTTGGTTGCTAAATTGGAGAAAAAGTTGCCCCAAGATAAAAATTCTTAATGTAAAATTGTACTTTGATTTGGGTGGTTTATTTTTGCTATGACATTATGGGACTTTTTTTAAAATTTTAAGCATAAAATCATGCAACTCAATTATCAAGATATTTGCATCTGAGAAAATCAAATACTGAAATTAGATTCGGTGATTTTTATGTGGACTTGAATCTGTTTCTTTGTAATTTCTGAGGGTACTTGCAAATGTTTTGCCATGAATGCTAATGTGCTTTGTGTTTTAAGTAGTGATTCTGCACATGTTGAAACACAGACAAATTTGAGCTGGAGACACAGGCAAAGTATTTTGTTGGAAATCATATAGGTCCTTCCAAATGAGATCTCCAAATATATCCTTCTTCACATCAAATGACACTGTACACATAAATATCTATCTTCTAGCTGGATGTAAACATTAATAAAAAAAAGTTAATTTTAATTTCAACAGAGGGTCCTCACTATCTTAGCTCCCACCTCTGTTTTTATAGATCAAAGGTGATAACAGATACCTGTATAAGTCACTGGTAAAATGCTATATTAAGATAATCTGTCATCCATTTCCATTTTTTTTTTCTGGAAAAAAAAGGAAGGAAAATGAGAGAAAGAAAGAAAGCATAATCAAAAGCCTAAATGACAAAGAGTTGACAGTCAGATTCTGTGGTAAATGATTCCAGAGACGCTGGCCTGCGGAGATGCGGAGGAAGTCCCCAGCAGACCTGATTAATTCCAGTCTCTCCAGCTGCCAGGGGAGCAGAGGGTAAGCAGTTTCGCAGAGAGGAGCCTATTACCACTACTAGGCTGAAATAGATCTAATCAACTCACAGCCGCTCAAAAGAAAACTTTACAGGTTTAGCTCACTAAGGCAGTGCTTTAAAATGATGACTACAAAGGACGGTGGGAGTCTGAAAGCATTTAGTCTTTATTGCGGCTCAAGGAAATTTTCTGCTGTGGTTAGGCCATGCTAATTTACTGAACATGACAAAGCCTCCCAGGCTGTGTGACATCATTTGTTTAAAGGCCACAGTGCTCATACTAGAGTATTTCGAATATTACTTTTTTTTTTCTTCAAAAACAGTTAATTTGTTGATATTTCATCGGTGTTGGGGCTAATTACATGCACCATTATAAATGTCTGGACTAACCTACTTTAACATTTAATTTAAACAACAATGCTCTGTAATTTGTCATGGTGCTCACAAAGTGATGAATATTGCAACTTTGTTTTCTAAGCAATCAACATTTTATCTATGCATCTTAAGAGGAAATTCCTGGCAGGAAAGAGACCCTGAGAAACTGATGGAGTGTTCCTATCCCCAGCTTCAGAATTAAACTAAGTTGCATAGCAATTCATATCATAATGGCCTGAGAGATGGAAAACTAAGAACTAATAAACACTATATCAAACAAAGTTCTGGATTTTTAAAAATGTTTCATATTCCCTGTTCCTTTTTCATGGAAAATAAACAGAAGAAAATTATTAAGACCAGATTGAAACCAAATAACCATTTGTCTTTTTTTTGTTTTTTTTTTAAGTGAGGGGGGTGCTTGGAAATCTTTGTAAAGATTTGCAGAGGTAAAATCTGCTTTTGTTTAAATAATCAAGATTTGGAAACTCTCCATGAGTAACATGATACATTGTTTAGAATGCTGCTTGTGATAGCAAATATGTACACACACACACTCATTGAATTTATTGATTACTAATGAATTCACTGATCACACCACCAAAAACAATTCAAGTCATTGAATTTAGGTTAATCACAGATGATCATCTACAAACTATTTTGCCTTCAGAAATTTTTTGGTGGGTGGAAAATACAGAAGAACCCAAAAGATGAACAAGGAGGGAGCAGAGATTAAATAAATGATAGTCAGTCTAGAAATTTAATAAATGCTCTGAGCCTCTGTAAAGAATCATTCTAAGTGCAAGTTCAGGACTAAAGGTGGGTGAAGAGGGTGAGTGCTGGAACCCCACAGTTTTAGAAGAAGTGAAATGCAGTTATATGCTATTTTAAGAAAAATCTCAAGATTTCACTGAAGTCTGACTCAGATTTAGAAAGACACCCTTGCCTGTTGAGCACGTGCATAGAACTTATTCTAACAATACCTAGTCACATCATTTTTACTGCTCCTTGAACGGCAGCTGAATTATTCATTTACACAGAGGTCCCAATGATCAGTTTTGCCCCTTAAAAGAGAACATTGAGCTATTTATCCCTAGCTTATACTGAGCTCAAGAGGTGACCTGGACTTTCCTTCAGTCAAGAAGTCCAAAGTGCATCTTGCAAAGTCTGTATTGGAAGATGATTTGGAAATGTCTGACTTTGATCAGAACATCACCTTTGGTTCTATTATGTTCTTGAACTATGTCACTGGAGTTCAAGCTGGATTTGTGTTTTAGATCAAAGAAGCATTTCATTTTCTGAGGGTTTTCATTTTTGCCTCATTTGGATAATATTAAGCCACTTAAGATGTCTCGACAGTAAGAATCCCGAAGCAAACAAGATGACATCCAAAGCTCTTGTGGCTGTAGAGCTGAACGGGTCAGTCAGTCCCCAGCACAGTTATGGCTTTCCCGAAGTCACAGGACACAGAGGGCTGGATTTTTGTCAGTCTCTTTCAGTGACAGTTGGTTCCGAGTGGCCTCAAATGTGCAAGCAATTAGACAGCTGTATGTATAATTGGTTTGCCATGCCTGTTTTGTTCTTCCAGAGAGAAAAACTACCTTTAGAAATTCCAAGGATGCATTTTTAATGATACAGATAGCTTTAAAAAATATGTTTTATGAGTCTACAGTATCTAATAGAGGGCCAAACAAGATTGTAAAGTAGCAGATGTATATGGCACCAGGGGTTGGCTGGGTCCTTGAATAGAGAACTGCCCTGTTGGGGTCCAGGTTGTGAATACTCATATTAAACCCGGTCTGCTAGTCTCAGTCTGTTCCAAAGCCTAGTGACAACATAATACATATTATTGTTGGGGGAGGGAGAATTGAGAGAAGGATAGGCAGGACCAGACACGAGAAAAAACAAAAAGATCGATATAAATCCGTTTAGAGCACAACTCAAAGCAAACGCCCCACAGATGCTCAGTCAGTAGCATCATTTCCACATACAAAGTGGGAGCTTTTGGAATTTCCTGTTATTATTTGTAAAGAAAAACTAAATTATTAATCATCAAAATTTCAAAGTTAGATAGCTTTAAGAGTTAAGAAAAAAATGGAAATTGATTCATGCAGTTAAAACATTGAAGAAAATGAAGTGAACTGAACGATGACAAGAAAGCTCTGAATGAAGTTCTCTGCCTTTTATTGAGCACTTAGGAATGCATAATTTTTAGGAAAGATTGAGCTAGGAGTCATCCCTCTTGCATTTATGTTAGTGTGGGATTTACTTATTCGGAATCTTTACTGTGGTGCTCACAGGTTGATTTGACCCCTTTAGCTCACGGATGGTGTTCAAGTCATGTAATGTGTCTCTAATTAATTGCATGCATATCACAGAAAGTCATTTAAAAACGGCTTTTGCAGGACAGCCTCCAAGGGACCATAAAGGGAATGTGAATGCCTACACAGTGGAACCCATCACCAGATACGGTGGGGCCCAGCTCATTGGCACTAGGAAACACTGCAACTTATTTTTCACCATGCTTTTGAAGGAAAGAAGGATAATCCTGAGACCACCTGGGTTTGTTTTATTATTTGATTTCTTATGGAAAGATCACAGCAATATCAGATGTAATTCAGCATTGAAGACAGGGCTGTTGTGCCAGTTTTTTAGATGACATTCCAAGGGCTGTCCCTTTTGACTGGCTATGTCCACGTGGTCAGCCTTTTAATGGGGTTCAATAGACCTTATGTTTCTTCCAATAATTTCTTTTAAAATCTCTGTGTACTCTGGTGGTGTTTGTGCTACTGAATATTGCTCTCGTTTTCTTTAACTGCCAAATCCTGAACATGGAATAGTAAAGATGTGCTAATTAAACTCAATCCATTTCACATCTATTAATTCAGACTGTGATCTCTCATCAGATTTCATGTTAAGTAGGGCTTAGGGCTGGTCAACAGATGTATACTGTTCAGAAATGTGGTGAACAACCAACTCCAATGACCATTCCTGAGTCAGATTTTTTTTTTTCCCTTGTTCAAATGCTGAGGGATTACGTTTCAGTTCGGCAAGACATTTGGCAACAACAGAGAGAACTACATTTTATGACTCCCATGAGTATATATCCGTCGTAGTTATTTTAATCATTTCCACCACTTAGTCTTTCTAAAGGCTACTCATTCTCTGGTTCTGTCATTGATAAAGGCTTTGACAACTGGATGGCAGGAGGCTGGGATAGGAACACTCTCACTAGTGCATCCAGGATGCCTTCCCCTTCCAGGACCCTGTCCACATCCCCACCAAAAGCACAAGAAAAACACCACCAACAGTAAATACAGCGATAAAGCCCTCTGAGGAGTACAAAGGGATGAACGCCTGGACTTCTTGAATGGATAGCTTCAGTAGGAAACGGTACATAAAATGGTAGGTAGTGAAACTGACCAACAGTCCCGATTCTGTGCTCCTGGAAATGAACGGCAAGAGTTTACATGAAACGACCCCTGTAAGACATGGAATGGAAAAGCATCTCCCTTCTCAAGAAATCAACTAAAATTCCAAGATCACCAAATGTTAAGATTCAGCACTCTCGCCACCTTTCTCCAGTATGAGCAAGAAAGTTTACTGATAAAGTTCAGAACTGAATACAGAATTTGGGGGTTTCTTTTGAAAACTCCACATGAATATGTCCCTAGTGACAGAAAGAATGATGACCCAGAGGGAAAAGGTTATGTAAATTATAGCTATTCAAAATCAAATTTGAAGTCCAAAGATGTCTGGCCAATCAAAGGGCTCTTCTCTGCCCCCTGGTGGATGGAGAAGCACCTCCACACGCTCAATGTGTGAACTGTAAAGTTGGGGGACTTCAATGGGTTCCTAGTTGGTTTCTGAAGAAGGCAGTCTCTGAAATGGCCAGATTTAACCAATTTTCTTTTGTTAACCAATTTAACCAATTTTCATTTGCAGTGACTGCTTTGTAATAAGGTAACTGTTCAGCATGGACAATTCTGTGATTTCTGTTGGGGTGAGCAGCTTTGTGTATTGTGGTCTTGGGTTATTCTCCACCATCTCCATGTGTTTTCTCTCCATATCAATGTCTTTTCCCCTTCTCATCTGCTCAGATCCAAAGCAGATGCTAGAAAGAGAACGGATACTCCAGTCTCACATTTTGTTCTTCCCTGAATTTTATTTCCCCCTCTGGCATCCATTCTTCTAAGCGACACTCCATTTTCCTTCTGTTCTCTCTGATGTCCACAGTAGATTTTAGTGCACTATGCTTTCAACAGGTTGCTGACTTAAAGGACAAGCGACTTCCTGTTTTCACTTATTTTCCAGGTCAAATAAAGTAAGAACAATATGAGAACAAATTAATAAATGCATGATAATATGGCTCCCAGAGAGATTTTATTTCAATTTTGCCACCCTTATAGAAGTATTTTTGAGTGTGAGTTGCTCTGAAATTTCATAAAATTCTTGCCAAAGGTAAAAATAATATGTAGTGATGACATTCCCTTTTCACAAATGCACATATTGTGGAACCTGTGCCTAGCCACAGGATTTCACAATCTTTTGGGATTGGCAATTCACACAGTGCAAAATCCCATTCGCAACATAGCCTTCCCCAATCCCATGGGATTCATTGTGAGAGCATTTTAATATAATTGTTTTCTTGGAGTTGAGAACTCTAGAATGATAGACCCTTGTCAAAGGCAGAAGGACATTAAGTTGAGCTGAGATAATGAATTGATAGCATTAAAAAATGGATTACTTTTTACATTTTTATCATCTGTGAGCATTTCTTACCTGCATTTCTCTGCATTTTTGTAATTTCTGCTATTAGAAGAGCACAGGAATACTGGTTTTGGATTGCTATCGTATGCATCTATTTCTTTTGGAGAGAAGATCTGGAATCTATGGCTTTAAAGAAGAATTTGCATGTCCCTCTTTCTGGGATTCTAGGAAACCCACCCCATTTCCTCCTGCCTATGACACCACAATGCTGAATATTGCCTCTTTTCTGCAGACACCTCTTTTTATGTGTCTGTTTGAAGACAGATCAATGTTCTATTTTAATCCAAGTACTACCCTCCCTCCCAGGTTTTTTTTTTTTTTTTTTTCATTTTTAGTTCCAGAAGTATCAAGTTCACAGGAAAATGATTTTTTCAAAAAATGATGCCTATGTTTCCAGGAACAAATACCAGACGGGGTTCCTTATGTTTGCCTTCAACAGAGAGTTCACACTTCAAAATGTCCAGTGATCTCTGAAAACGGAGCAGACCATGAGTGTCAGCTTAATCATCGACTGAGCATCGACGACGACCATACCAGCACTGACGCATGGTCGCGAGGAGCAAGAGATGTGGAGAGCACCGAGTAGACAGCAAGCCTCCTAGATTCCTCCCTGACTTGGCTGCGGGTCATAGATCATCCTCAGAGCGGTCCGCACTTGGAATGTCAGACTTCTTTTAAAGAAGGAAAGATCTTGATGCTTCTGGGGTTTCCATGCGAACTCTTTGGAGGAGAGTCTGCCTGCTGTCACTCTTGGGCTCTGTGGTTTGCATAGACCTTCTCAAGCTCTTTCACCTTCACGCTAAGGAGGTCTTGGGTCTTTACACAGCTGGAAGTCATACACAAAACAGCAGGATGTTTCTCCTTAAAAATTATTTAGACCTAAAAATTAGAACAGGTTTCCAGTGGGAGCAATCAATTAAAACAAAAAAAAAAAAAAAATCACTTCATATGAAGGTAAAGAGGGAAAGCTAGCCACATGCCTCTGCCTCTAGATCTTTCTCCTTTGGGTGAACAGATAACTGACCTTTCAACCCTCATGCCTCCTCGTTTGAATTTCAGTCACTGACACTGGAGAGAAAAAAGGAAAAAAAGAATGAGGAATAAGCCCAAGCCTATTACTAATTGGGCAAAAAGTCACCAAATTTAGTAATTCATGAATTGCCCAATTTTTTTTGAGGGAGCAGGTCAATTGTCCTCATCTCCGATATATATTTAAGAATGAAACTTAAATTAGCTCCTTAAAGTGGTCTTGTGACTTTAATTATTCACAAAGTACACAAATTTAATGAGTTTTTAAATATTAAAACTCTTCTCTATTGTCACTATGGTGAGCTCTTAATTTACAGAGCAATTAAGTCAGGACCCTCATTTATCAGGACATGTGCGTTTGTTGAAAACGTAGTCAGTTTTTATTAATTGATGCTATAGAAAGACTGAGGTGAAATTAATGTGAGTCTTCAGAGGTCGTGCCGGTGGTGGTGGGGAGCTAGCACCGAGCAAGTCATGAGATAAATAAGTAACTGCCATTCTGGATTCCTCCTGAGATTGCTGAAATATTAAGTGGCACAATGGTTACCGTTCTCAGCCAAAATGCTTGCAAGAAAATGCCCCCTGAGTTTTTCTCTGGCAAACATCTGTCATGGGTAGTAGCTGAGAAATAGGGAAACTTCAAAGCAGTACTTTCTGATTATTAGCAGAATGTAGAGTGTAATGTTCTTACATTTTAATGCAAACCAAGTGTTGATGAGCTGAAAGGGTAGAATTAAAAAGTAGCCCAAATTTCCTTTGTTCTTCAGGATGGGGCTGACAAGAACATTCCAGTCAGGGCTTATCACTTTGTGAGCCACAGGGATTTCTAGCTCCTGGGTGCTGGGAGGGGGACTGGGCTGGTGTCCAATTGTCGGATGTCCGTTGCCCACACATCTTTGACGGCAATGATCTTATTCAAAAAAGTGGTTACAAAAGAGCAAGATCATTTCGGATGGTGTGTATCTGAGCACTTGCCTACAGACACAACTGCTTCGAAAAAGTTTGCTGTGAAGGTGGAAGAAGGAGGTCATTTCCCGTTTTGGAATATCAACAGAAACACAGAGCTTCAAAAATATCTGGGCAACAGCCTCAAAATTTCAGCCTGAAGTTGCAACTCTTTGTATGTAAAGAAACTAAATTTTTAGTTGAATTGGCAATAGATAGGTAGATGTGGACTGACTTGTTGCTGTGTTCATTCAGGTAATTTGCTAGTGACAATCTCCAAGCATTCTTTCATGTAATAACTGCACAATCTATCCTGAGAAACACCCCCCAAAATACCAAAAAAAACCCAGCCTTACAAAAATTCTTCCTCATGCATACCAAAGTAGAACACTACCCTCCTTACTGAAGTTTGATCGCAACCATTTCTAATTTCAAGCCTGCAAACAGGTTGTCCTAACCATTCCCTTCAGGGAAGGTTTGGGGAGTCCTGCATCTCACTCCTGCTTCCTGGTGGGTTGGACTTGTGGCCTCCGGGGATCACCCAAAAGTTTGATGGGACCCTGCCAAGTGGTCCCCTGTAACCAGGAGTTTGTTAACGCACTCCCATTCCTCATTCAGACAGGCAACAGAGGCAAAAGAAGAAGAAGGGGGAAAAAAATAGCAGCAGGCAATGAGAGCTGTCTTCTGAAAATGCTCGTAATAAATTGTTCTTTCAGCGGTGCAGAAGGCGGATTTTTCTTTCTTTTGCTTCTTTCCTCCTTTGCCGGGGAGCACCAATGGGAGGCTGGCTTTCCCACCTGGCCCTGGCTGCCTATGCCCATAAATTTGCCTATGCAATGCCTGTTTACGGGTCGCTGATGGAACATGGAGACGGTGCATTTTGTAAACGCTGGGTAGATAATCATGGTAATTGATGTTTGGAGCTGTGAGCTCCTAGGAGCACGGGGTCTCTTTCTCCCAGTGAGGCCCTGCTCTCTGTTATCAGTCCAGCCCATAATTAAATATCACTCTTTTACAATATGTTTCAGGCTCCTTAATGAGTCTGAAGCAGAAATAGTCACCTCTTTCCCCTCTGAGCTTTATTTGCTTGTTATTAAACAATGTTATTGAGCTGCCTTTTTCCCTGTGTTGCCAAACCCGCATCGTTTCCGTTTTATAATTGCACAATTAGAGCCCAGGCTTTGCTTTCATACATCAGCAGGCCCTGCGTGTGCGTGCGTGCGTGTGTTTGTGTGTGTGTGTGTGTGAACAGGAGAGGGAGAAAGAGAAGGAAGAAATCAGGTGTTCCTATAGACGACTCAAAAGCGTCTTATTTTCATTAACTGCCAGATTTTGCAAAATGGGAAGCGATTTATCATAAGGCATTTTCTTCTATCAGCCACCTCCACCCACCAACACGGTGACTTTCGCCGTGACCTTGCGCTGCGCAGCCGAGGGTCCAATTTGCTCATTGTTACTGGCTTGCATAATCCGGTGCCCCTCCCCCACCGCCTTTTTTTCCCTCCCCCAAGCAAAATCCAGTCATTTATATTCCGATGCTAAACGGTATTCTTTTGCCCCCAAAGCTGGCAAGCTGCATAACACCAGTAATTCCTCCTAACGAATTTCCAGAGCGCCCCTCCTCTTACACGCGCGCTCTCCCTGGCACGCACACACTCCCCCACGCACACACTCAAGGCACCCCCCACCCCCAGCTGCTCTAAGCAGTGTATTAAGTAGCTGAAGAAAATCCATTCACATTCTGCTGTGTGGCTTTCTTCTCAAGTCATGAACCCATCACAGACTTTTTCTCGCTGTAGGTTGCCACGGTGAAGATTTACAATGCCAGTTATTCATACATCTGCCTTCTCTTTTTTCCCCTCCTTATTCTTAAATCCCTTGGGCGAGGGCAACCTTGATACTGAGACTCGTAAAATTCACGCAGGCTTATCATCCTTGGTGAAGGCACCAGGCCTGGGCTGTGCGGGCCCCTTCCTGCCCACCCGCAGCTTGGGTGGGTGCCTGGGTCAGGGCTTTTATTTCTAACCAAGGGGTGGGGAGAGAGGAGGTGGAGAAACCCCAGTAGAGGAAACATAATGGAAAACTTACATGCATGTCTATTTTAAAGAAAAGCAGTATCTGTTTTACTAATCATTTATTAATTTTTTAAAATTACGTTGGAATCTCTGGTGGCCAGTATTCATTTGATGCTGGAATGTTAAATAAAAAGTGACCTATTAGAAAGTGCACTCATCAGCCTTCAGGTGTCAATCCAGCAGCCATAGAGGCTTCCTTCTCACTCCTTAGCAGAGAACCTAGTGGCAAACCTTGGGGTATTTGAAAATGTGTATTAGAGGCCATTGTTTCCCTTCTTTCCTTCACTTCTTTGTTTCTTCTTCTCTTAGTTATTGCTAAGTTCATTATTCTTAAAGAACTTGGAGAAGATGGAAAAAATCTTTTCAACAGCAAAACTGAATATTTTAATGAAGTCATTGAAATTATCCCCAAATCAAAAAGTTGCTCCTATGGTAACATATCAGAGAACTATATTTTAATCATGATAGAAAACCATTTTAATCTTAAAAAAAAAAAAACTTTTAACCTTGTTAGAAAATAAAAGTTTAGAACTAGGCAAGTGATCATCTGGAACTCTTTTTTAAAAGTTTACAAAATTACTTTTAGCTGGATGGAAATACAATTCTGTACAGAATCATAGAGGTTTTTATCCATTTTTTTCATTTGTTAATTTCAAGAACAAAACGATATGGCCTCCCAGGTACAGTAGTTCCCTTTATCTGCAGTTTTGTTTTCTGTGGTTTCAGTTATCCACAGTCAACAACAAATCAAAAGTATTGAAAGGAAAATTCCAGAAATAAATAATTTATAACTTTTAAATTGTACACCATTCTATGTAGCATGATCAAATTTCACACTTTCCCCTCCCTCCCACTCAGTACATGAACCATCCCCTTTGTCCAGTGTATCCATGCTGTATACATTACCCACCCTTTAGTAACTGAGTACTGCCTTGACTGTCAGGTCCACTGTTAAGGTATGATAGTGTCTTCATTCAAATAACCCTTATTTTATGTAGTAGCCATTTCAAAATGCAATACTAGCGATGCTGGCAGTTTTATAACTATGTATTATTTTAATTTTTCTGTTTTAAGCTACAGTTGTTAATCTCTAATCTACCTGATTTCTAAATAGGTATGTACATATAGGTATATACATATAAAGATAATATATGAAGAGTTTGATGCTGTCTTCAGTTTCAGGCATCTGCTAGGAGTCTTGGAATGTAAACCCCTATGATAAGGGGAGACTACTGTGTTCTTAAGTCCTTCACTTTTGGTGGTGGAATGTGTGACCAGGGATCTCTGGCATCAATTTTCCCTTCATGGGCACCTTTTTCCCACCTGGAGCCTGACTACCTGCAGCTTGTTGCTGTGGATGCTCTACAGGCCAAACTGGTGCCTGATGCATTGAGCCCAGTGGAACCTGGCGGTCAGAGGATTTATTGCAGGTAGAATAAGCCAGAACACCCCTGCTGGTCTGGCATCAGTGCTAATCCGGGGGCCACACTCTGATTTAATTGGATGCATCAGTCTGTGTGCCCCAGATTACCTTTCAAACAGTGTTCACCTTTGAAAGAAGCTATAAATTTTTACTTTTCTTCAAGGAGTACAAGAAGATGTTAGGAGAGAGAAATCCAGTCTTAAGGAGGGGGGCCCTGACTTCTGTCAACTTGTGTGACCTTGAGCCTGTGACCACTGGAGCCTCAGTTTCCCCTTCTGTAAAAGGTGGACATTGCACTATCATGTCTATAAGGACCCCTTCTAGTCTTCCATGATATGATCATGGTCAAGTACAGCCAAGAACTAGATTAATATAAGCTTGTTCCTCTTCTAGCTCAGGCCAGGTTTGCCATGGTCAGTCTCCCCACCGTGGAGGTCAGGCAAGCTCCTCCCTTCCTAATGTGCTGGTCTCTGTCTGCACTTTAGGGCACTGTATTTGGCAAATCGCCACAGTGAGCATCAAGGTTTTCTTTGCTTAGAACATCTTGAAACCCAAGGTCTTGATCAATATTCCAGAGAAAAGCGGGAAAGAACTCGTGTAGTAACATTGGCTGTACTTTTTGAGACTGTGTTCCTGGATCTAGGATGAGAGAGACACAGTTAAAGTGGTACTGGCTGGGTGCAGAGGTGAACTCTTAATTCCCAGTGACTTGGGACACTGAGGCAGGCCAGCCTCTCAATTTAGCGTGATCATTTCTTGATTAAAATATAAAAAATGGTTGAGAGTAAGTATAGCTTAGTGCTTTGTTCCCCAGTCCCACCAGATAATAAATAAATAAAATAAAATAAGTTCTGTTGTATTTCATCTCATTTGATGTTATTATATTATGTTTCTTCTTTCTGGATTAATGCCTTTTCCTTTAGGTGGAAACTTTTTCTTCCATACTGGGTCCAGTCCTCTTCTGATGGCTCATGGGCACCATCAGGCTCCCAGCTTACGGGTACACCCAACCATCTGCACTGGCCCTGATATGTCCCAGAACACTGCAGCCCCTAGAGTTTTATCACCTTTCAGTCCAGCTTCCTCTTAGGAAAACATCAGACCCAAATCTTACCAGAGGAAGACAAAGTGGACCTACAATTAAAACTTTAGAAATAGGGGCTGGGGATGTAGCTCAGTTGGTAGAGTGCTTGCCTCGCATGCATAAGGCCCTGGGTTCAATCCCCAGCACCATGAAAAAAAAAAATCTATGACTGCTTACAAATAAGATATCTAATTTTATAGTAGACAATTCCATTCCCCTTTCTTATTTACTGGGGTCCTAGATCTGGTAAAGAAACTTAACAGCAAACCATTATACCCATCAGAGACCAGTTTTCCCATGTAACAATCAACTAAAGGTAACTTCCAATAAACTTATCAAGATTCTGAAGGTCAAGTACATCCATGGGTATATTCTTTGAAATATTCTCGAATAGACTATGTTGATATATTACTATCAAAGTTTATTGTCATTAATCTGTTGAAGACTAGCATGATAGAAATGATGACCTTTGGGCAGTTTTGATCATGACCTATAGAAATATATTCTATGTAGCATGCCAGGACTTGCCTATGTAATCATAGCTGATATAGAAGTTTCATAAGGCAATACGCGTTTATTATCTGTGAAACGTTCTGCTACTTTATGTCCTGTAGATAGAATTTTTTCATACCCCCATTGGTCCAAGGCTGCAGTTTGAAAAATCTAGATGCAGATCACCAGGAGCCAATAAGAGAGCCTTTACTTAAATTAGGAGAGTTCCCACAGACTTTCCTCCTAGGTCAGAGCCAGGCTTAGGGCTACGGTTAGCTTAGAAAATGGAAGGGGGCAGGATTTCAATTCCTGGACTAGAGGGCTAATTAGTTTTCGAGGCTGGGGAAGGAGAGTGAGCTGAGGTATCAGAAGGCTTTGTGTTAGACTGAGAAATAAATTTTGGTATAACATGAATGGTAGAGGGCATTTCCAATCTGCCTGGACACAGGTCAGATGCAGCCCACAATGCAAAGGTGAGCTGGAGAGGAAAGAATTCATAGACCAAAGTGATTTTTATTAATTCTAAAGGAGGAGAGCCATGGAATAGGTTTTATCAAAGACCTGCCTTCCTGCTCATCATGCAGTTCTGCAAAGGAATAACAATGAGAATTTGACAGACACACTATTTCTGACTTGGCTACAAATTCTGAAAACCATCTTGATCCATACCCAAACATTCGCCTTCATCACAAATGGCAAGAACCGATAAACAGGAACATAAGCTGGGAGATCTGCAGAAGTTTCTCCTCCTGGAAGTACCATATCTCAGTTGCTTTCATTTTTGTTGCCCAATAAGATATGGCCAATAAGCGTATGCCAGACCATTTTAGGGCCCCCAATTCCTTGCTGCCAATTCATTGATCAGTCTTATAATTGTAAGTCTGTAAGGACACCATTGTCCTCTCAGCTAACAACATTGAGATTAAATGTATTCTTTTTGAATGACTTTATGACATTTGCCAGTCCATGGATGGATCTGGAGACTATCATGCTAAGTGAAACAAGCCAGTTCCAAAAAGCCAGAGGTCAAATGTTTTCTCTGATATGTGGACGCTAACTCACAATAAAGGAGGGGGAGAACAGAAGCGCAATAGATTAGAGAGTGAGGAATGAGGAATGGAGTAGGCAAAGGAAAGACAGTGGAAAGAATTGGACAGTTTTCTCATGTATGTATATGAAAACATCACAGAGAATCCCACCATCATGTACATCCACAAGAATGGGGTCCTAACTAGACTAAGCTACATGCCATGATTGTACAATTGTATCAAAATAGATACTACTGTCATGTATAACTAAAAAGAGTCAATAAACAAAAAAGGAATTTCTTCTTCTTCTTCAAGTTCATATTAAAGACAATCATTTGGACTATCAAGAAACAAACACAAACCAACCTAAAAAACACAAGCAAGTTCTGTCCACTTGTTCAGTGTTCAGAGTTTTCGACTTCAGTTCACAGGTGCACAGTTTATGCTTAGTGCAATATTCTCTATGCCCTTGACTTTTTCTAGTAAGCATATTGCATTGAATTCTTTTCATTAATCTAATATAGGCCAATAGAGCAAAATAGTAAGAAATCAAACATTTCTCTCTTTTTGCTAATAATTTCTTCTCCCCAGAACACACACACACACACACACACACACACACACACACAGAGATTAATATTGGCCATTTTCAGAGTAAAGAATTGAATTTCAATAGAAAGAAAAATATTTTATTCCAAAGCATTTTGTAAGTACATAATGTGCTGCGTGCTATGATCCATTTGTCTCTTTCCCTCCATTTGTTTTAGTTTTAATAGCTGTTTTTAAAACTCACAGCAAAAACAGCGAATATTTTGAAGTGTCTCATGACTTCAAGGAATTGCAAAACAACTTGACTGAAATCAGTTCTTATATTCTTCATATGAGGCTTGCCTCGCTGATGACATGATGTGGTTACGTTAATGACTAATAGGGCCAAGGGACTGACTGACATTTCATTCCATACGTGTGGACCAGGGTAAGACACCTTCCTTTCCGATTTGGTTGGGCAAACAATAGCCTCGCCATGACTAAATTACCTAAAGGAGATGAAGACATTGCTCTGTGGAGAAATCACACCTCGTTACCTGCTTTACCTGTTCCCTTTTGCTACCTTCAGAGTCATTATGTGTCAAAAATGTCTTTTCCATCCTCTTCCCAATCTTGCAACACTTCAGACAGTGGGTGAAGCACTCAAAACGGAGCATCTCTGCCAGAGACACAGCTGCAGAGCAGGGCAGGCTCAACCCTGGGTCACATGGACCTTGACCGGGTGCAGCACCAGGCAGAGAGACAGGGCTGCACCCGGCCTGCAGACTCCCACCGGTTTTTCAGCATCTTAGCACCAGCGTTTTCCTGCCAGTTGTTACTGGATGGGAGTAACTGACGGCTGAAGTCTTTTCTCCCTCCACAAGCTTCATCTCCCCTTTCGTCTCCAGGCTTATCCTGCCCAACTGATATTCAGGGAATCTTCTTTCCCTGCTTCCTTTATGAAGTTTTAGAGAAAGGAAAGGAAAGAGGTTCTGTAGGTGGGGTCAGGAAGGATAGCGCTCTATTGACAGAGGTGTTGGTGGGTGGGTATCCACAATTTAATGTCGCAGAGGGATAAAGGACTGACTGTGGGAGTGGGTTACCACCCTGTAGATCCCCACTTGCAATGGTCTGGGGAAGGAGAGAGCAGGACACATTTCAGTTTGGGGGAGCAGAACTACGTTGAGCCAGATCCATTTTAGCCAACACTGAAGTATTCTGGACCAGTTCCTGCTAGCCACCTAGATATAAACAAGTTCCACCAAATAGGCGCCAGCAGGACTTCCAGGGGCGAGGTCCTGATGGGCCCTGATGCTCTCAGAGGACATACATAGTGCACCTAGTTCTGTAGTGCATTACCAGGCTGCATTCTTCCCTGGCACTCCCACAACCATGCACTATTCTTTATGCCCCAAATTTAGCTCCTTATTTCTTGAACCTTCTTGTGCGAATTTTTCACCATTTAATGCCCAGACCTTTTACCAGACCCAAACTTTTGAATGTGTTTCTTAACCAGGATGATGATCTGAAGACAGATGTATTGGAAATTGGAGATGGCTTTCTCAGGCCAAGCTCTCTGAACTTGACTTCTACTGAAATACCCATCTATCCCATGACCACCAGGGTACTGCCTTCTCTGACTTTAAAACTCAGGTGCTTTCTCTGCAAGGCTCCAAGGGCTCCCTCCTCTATCTTCTCATAGCTCCATTAATAGCTTAAATACAGTGCTATAATCTCAAAAAGCAGGTATACATGAGAGCATTAATCAATAAACTAATGGAAGAGAGAAACTTGATATAAAATGCATGAATTTAAAAATGATAATTATTGGTGCAACCATTATGGAAAGCAGAATGGAGATTCCTTAGAAAATTTGGAATGGAACCACCATTTGACCCAGCTATCCTATTCCTCAGTCTATACCCAAAGGACTTACAAACAACATACTACAGTGACACAACCACATCCATGTTTATAGCAGCTCAACTCAATAGCCAAGCTATGGAAACAACCTAGGTGTCCTTCAAAGGATCAATGGATAAAGAAAATGTGGTATATATACACAATGGAATATTATTCAGTCATAAAGAAGAATGAAATTATGGCATTTGCTGGTAAGTGGGTGGAACTAGAAAATATTGGGCTAAGTAAAATAAGCCAATCCCCCCCAAAACAAAGGCCAAATGTTCTCTCTGATTTGTGGATGCTAACCCAAAACAAGGGAGATTGGGGAAGGGAATAATAGAAATCTGTTGAACTAGACAAAGGGAAATGAAGGGAAAGTCGGAGGAAGGTTAATAGAAAAGACAGTAGAATTAATCAGTCTTAACTTTCCTACCTTTGTATTTGCATACACGACCAGGGTAACTCCACATCATGTAGGACCACAAGGGTGGGAACCAAAATAGAACAAGTTATATTGTAATGTATGCATATTCTGCCAAAATACATTCTATTGTCATGAAAAGCTAAAACTAAAACTAAAAATATTTTAAAAAACAAAAATGATAATTACAATAAATATTTTAATTGCATAAGTTTTTTGCTCTTGGAAATGAAACAAATGGACCAATATATGGTGGTGCTACAGAATTTCCAGGAAAGGCTTTGAGGAAATCTATTTTCTGGTTTGAAGAAATAGCATTGACTAAAGTTTCGTGCTGATTTAATGCCCTTTGGGGATTTTACAATTCAAAATTTTCCCCATGTCTTCTATCCATGTCCATCTCCATTCTAATGGTGTCTTTGGCAAGTGAAGGTGGTGCTGGAGACTCTCTTCCAGGAGGAATATGCCAGGAATTCGTTGGTTTGAAGGGCTCCATATCTCATGGGTGCTCTTCTACCTAAAGGCAGGCATTCATCCATGGGGCCAGAGTTGGGAGTCGTAGCCATGGTCCAAAATGTTCAGTGAGATTGTCCAGTGGCAAATGTGCATAGTCCTCCAAAAGATTGTCCATTTCAGGCCAAGAACCTTACAAGGGGTATTTCAAAGAACTCTTAGCAGATGCTGCAAGAATCATGATCCTTCTGTGTTTATTCTACTTACCATATTATTGATATGGGAAGCACAAGCATTTTTCCTGTGTGTATCCTTGTTGCTTATCTTTTTGTGTAATAATAATAATATTTACCCCATTTCATTCTTTTTTTTCCGAGGAGGTGTACCAAGAATTGAACTCAGGGGCACTCGACCTCTGAGCAATCTCCTCAGTCCTATTCTGTATTTTATTTAGAGACAGGGTCTCACTGAGTTGCTTAGCGCCTTGCTTTTGCTGAGGCTGGCTTTGAACTCTTAATCCTCCTGCCTCAGCCTCCCCAGCTGCTGGAATTACAGGTGTGTATCACCACACCTGGCTCTGTTTCATTCTTCTTGAATGAATTTCAGAAGTTCTGTACTTCTTCATTATCTTTGGTTTTGTTTTCAATTTGAACTTCATGTTTCTTCCTCCTGGAGCAAAATTCCCAGAGGGAGGATGCAGTTCTCTGAAGTGCAGGGACTTACCTGGGGTTGGGGGGCATCACCCTACCTGCCCCAGCAGCACCTTCAGGTTTAGGATTCTTAGCTCTGTATTTTTCTCCTGAATCATTTCTGGTTCCCATCTTATTTTATTTGTTAGTGTTTTAATTTATGGAGCATATGCACAGAGCTCTAAGGAATATAAATCCACTCATTCAAAAATGAAAGAAAATCCAATTATTTTCCTTCCTTTGACTTTCTTTTTACTTTAAGTTTTTGTGTTCTAAAATGGTTATGTACCCCAGCAATGTACACTATCTTTTCTTTCCCCCAAGGCACATAAGTGCCTTCCATAAGTGTAAATTTTAAAAATAGTTAGCAATTGCTAAGAAAGATGGATCAGGAACACCATTTATAAATGAAGAAACTGAGGAAGAGGGAGAGCAAGCAATTCACTCAGGGACCTTCATGACTAAGCACAAGCTCACTTGGACTTTGGAACTTAATTTATTCTAGAGAAGGGCCAAGTTCCAGACTATGCAACTTACACATAAAAAAGCAACCCAAACAAGACTACTTTCCTGAATTTTAAATAGAAGACTTAAATTGCTTGCAAGTAAGCACAAAATTCCAAGTTTTACTGTGCAAAATCTTATAATAAAGGAGCACAGATGGACAAATAAGGAAGAAGTGATGGACTGAATGAGAACAAAACCCTCACCTGTTTACAATATTAATATTACATTGTAGGATGCTTTGTGCACAGAGCGAGATAGTAAAATGCTTCTTGGATGGACGTTTCCAGTTCTGCATTACCAACATATGATCAATATATAATTGTGAACATTCTCCTTTTGTGTGTTTTAAGTTAAATTATAATTTTAAAAAATAAAAATATCCTCGTTCACCCATGATCTTGGAAAGAATGTTTTCTAAATGACAAAAATCTTCACAATCCAATCCTAATCGGAGCTTATGTTTTCATCTTACATGACAGTGTCCCGAATGCTTTGCTATGCAGTATATTTGTGGTGATATGCACACCGGATTATATTTTTCAATCCATAATATTCCATTGCCAGTTCAAACGTGGGCCACATTTAACCAGAACACGACACCTGGAGAATCCTCAAAAAGGGGGCCTCATAGATTAAAATCCTAGTGATTGCTAAATGGCTACAGAATTTTTTTAAAAAAAATCAGTAGAAATAACAAAGGTCCATAAAACCAGAGGTCCAGTCAGGTGGGGAGAGAGGAGCATGGGATCCAAGAGGAAGGTCTCCAGCATAGAAGGTTGGTGGGATCATTGTTGAAGGTGTAAACAGGGTTGAAGCTGGCTGGAGAATTCTGTCTGCAATGAGACAGTGAGATTGAATTTACATCCACGCAATAGAACCCGCCACAGGGTAGTTTTTGCATCTGGTTTTTCAGTAGATATTGGTCTTGTTGGGGTTTGGGATTTTTCGGTTGAACTCTGCAAGCGTGTGGGTATGCTTGTGTACGTATTACGAATCTAAATGAAAACAACTTTGGACGTTTAACTAAACAGTAAAATGGTAAAAAGTTTCAAGGACTCTTAAAGTTGCAAACATTGCAACAAGAAGATAAATGACCCCCAAATAGCTGTGTTATTATTTACATACAAAGTAACCTTTAGATTTGCATTGCTAACTTGTTAGGTTTCACTTTACACCATTCTGGATTCTCAGAGTTAGTTTATAAAAATCATATAATCACAGGAAAAAATAGAAACTAAGTCAGTATTACAAAAAGATAAACATTCTTCAAAGCATTGTAGAGAAAGAAAAATGCTTAAAACAGGGTCAATATTTTGAGTGAATATGAAAGAAAATTCTTAGTTTGTATGTTTGGATTTTATTTTTGCATCCATTCTCCTTAAATGTAAAGGAAGAAATCAAACATGTTTTTAACACTGATCTATCTATAAATTCCAAGGACTAGGAATTTAATGGAATTTCATACCATATTATGACTTGGAATGAACTAAATAGACTCATAGGTATATTTCCCAAAATAAATTATTCAAGGCAGTATTAGAAATGGAAAGATTCTCTATCAAGAATTCTTTTTCCAGAAAGATATGGGTGAATTAACACCATAAGCTTGAAATGGTAATTTTATGTTAATCATCTACATTTCAAAGTGCATCAATACTTTTGTGCATGGGATACGTGCTCTCGTATGTGTGTGGGGGGGTGTTGTATATTTGTGTGTATGCATTTGTGTGTGTGTGTGTGTGTCTGTATGAATGTGCAGATTAATTGTGGGACTACATCTCACCCAGGCTGGGTTCATCTTAGCAAATTCCAAATGAAGAAATAAATGTCCTTGACATTCCATTTAATAGACAGTGGGTGGCACCATCTTAAGGAACAGATGATGTGAGTTTGCATTTGGCACTATTTTCTTTATTTGGGCTACAAACTCTATCCAAATTGTGAAGGACTTTCCACATTAGTAATTAATAGGGCCCCATTATGCTAACTATCATCCAACTTAGGACATCTTAGAGGAAAGATAAGAGATGAATAATTTGAAGTAATTTTCTTGTAATCATGCCAATCACTTGAGCAAAGTAGTTATTAAAGGAAACAGTATTATGATGAATTATAGGACATCTAACATTGAATACCTTTTCTTATCAGCTGCTTATAGTTTCTGCTACTTAAAAAAAGGCAAACAAGTAGAAGTCTATTCCCAGTAACACTCTTCTTACTATAAATAATAGTTTGTTTAGTAAACCCTGAATTTTAATGAGGCCTGAAAGACAGACTTTACCTTGGTTTTTGCTCATCTCCTTGGAAAGAGCCGAGGTTCATGGGCTTTACCTCGCCTGGCAAGGTGGCTGTAACAAGCTCCAGTCACCTTTGATGACAAGGGATTCTTCCAGTTCAGATTTGCTGAAGTGATTAGACATTATTTATCTAATTAAATGTTCAAAACACATCATTATTGAAAGGAATAAATTTAGTACATTTGTCGAGCAGTGCTAACTGAAATGTAACTGCACATCATTTGACTTTTTAACATTTTATTATATCTATTAAGTCTTTCTGTGCTTAATTAAATCAACTTATTTTTTACAGTTAATTTAACATGATTTCATTTTCGTTACAGAGTCTGAATCAGACATTATGGAGAAAGCCAACTGTATACACAAATTAAGCTTTGGGTCCTCAGGTGTTCCCTTGAATTTCATTCAAGTCTGGAAGTTTGGGGGGATGACCATGATTTTAAGTGGATGCTATTTTTCGTGCAGCGGAGGGCTTACTCTTCCTCTTTATTATTATTATTTTTAAGTGCAACCAGCCTTCAGGCTTCAATGTCATCAGATGTGTACGATTCGTATCCAAGATCACAATCAGCGTTTGGAGGGAACAACATTTGTGACACTTAGAAAAAATAAGATGAAGAATGTGAAAGTGGGAGCAATAGTTGCTGGCCCCCTGGAAGCAGAACTTCATTAATTGTCCCTGCAATTCCTGGGAAGAAACGAATTACTGGAGCAGCAGTGACCAGGGGATGGGCCATGGCCGAAGTTGTTTGATCATGGTTAGCATGTGCAGATGATCAGTATGTAGCCGTATTCTTCTCAAGAACCCCAAACCACAAAATGGGGGTGAGGGGAGGAGCCAGACCGAAGCCACAAATGTTTGGTGTCAATCAACCGCCGTGAATTGTAAGACACTGGGATGAAGGCGGCGATTTGGTACATTCAAATCTCCCCTGAAAAGTGTTAAAATGGAGATTGGGGCTGAGAACAAATGAGTCAGGGACATTCAAAGGTTGCAAGTGGTGGCGGTGGAAAATTCTAATTAGACATTCACGTCAGCTTGCAAAGCTCCTATTTTCCCCAAATGTTGGAGTGTTTCATATTCTGTCAGGCTTCCATTGAAAGCTCTAAAAGGGAAGGTCTCTGAAACTCTCGTCGGACTCTGAGGATGGTGAGTTTAAAGGTGGTCACAAAGGCATCTGCTCGAGGTTCGCTATCTCACAGCAGAGAACACACTGGAAAAGAAAAAGAAGGTGAACTATGTGTGCCTGCGCACCCTGCCCCCCTCCAGGGGCCTGCGAGGCTGCTCAGAAAGGCCTGGGTCCCTTGGCTCCAGGTGCGCAGTTCGGGCTACTCCATGGCCACTTGGACTGGCTTTGATTCCCCGGGGTAAGTGTTCATGATCACAGATTTGGCCAAAAGATTTTTTCATTACCCTCCAACATTTCCTTTCACCTCCAACCTCTAGGCAGGGCCCTGGCTTTCCCTTTGGAGCTGGGAACATAAAGACGAGGGGCCATCGGGCTGACCCGGAGGGCCCTCCTGTCAATCACGGCCTCGCCATCGCTGCTCCCTTTCACACCAGGCAGCTGGACCCATCGCTGTCAACCAGGTAACAACCCCTAGACAATAGAGGCCTGAAAGCCTGGTCTAGACACTCTTTTAGCCACTTATTCGCTGCTCTTGGCAGCTGTTGAAGCATAAATAAGCAGTTTGTAATCAGAAGGCTGACATCATCGCAGCTCGGCTGAGAGGGGAGATTGTTCCTGAGCACTGAGCGGGGTTTTTGTGTGTGTGTGTGTGACAACAGATTCTGGGGTGGGGATGCAGATTTGTGCCATGCTAAGCTGGTCTTTCTTTGATTTACAGAAGACAATTGGATCAGGTCCCCAGCTCCAGGGTGCACCAGAGCTATTTTTCATGTTCAGTTCCTGATGGGTAATAACATCAAATAATAAACTAGGAGGAAGTCGGGCATGAGGTGGGCCTGGATGGAAAGATATCAGGATGGGTGGAAAGTTTGGACATGGGGCTTTTTCTGTGCATTGGGGGGGTACCTCTCCTTTGCCTCTTGAAAGTGGTTCCCTGGTGTGGTTTTGGTGTCAGACACAGAGGGGAGGTTTGGTACTAGATGGGTATGTGTGAACACTCTCAAAAATGGATAATTTCACAAAAGGCAGCAGAGAAATGGGTGTATGTATTCCTGCTTCCTGTGTGTGCACGTTTCAAGATCAAGTTTGCCATTCAAAGTGATTGGCAGTTCTTCTGAAAGACAGTGGGCAGGAGCCATCCTCAGAAACATTGACTCTCCGTCACCCCTGCAGCTGACTAGAACCTCCCGTAGGTTTTCTTTTTTCTTTTTTTTTTCCCCAATTCTAGCTTTTTTATTGGAAGAAGTGGAGATGGCAGACATTATTTATTTATCATAATTGATTTCTTACAATTGTTTTGAGGATGTCCCCAAAGGAGAGAGAGCTTCTTTGGTTTCCTTTAGCCAGTGTGATTCAGATTGCCCTGGTGTCCGTCTGTGACAGCTGACTCAAGGTCTATGGGAACACATGGCCAAGTACATGGCAGAATGCCACAGAGCTCACTACCTGAATAGCCCATTCAGGTGGTTTTGCCCATCTCCAATTGCACTTACCAAAAAAAAAAAAAAAAAAAGTCCAGTTCAACAAAAATATTGACTTCCTATCTCCCTGAGGGTTTCTGGTATTAGTTTGCTCTAAGTAGCTCATGATTTAGAGTACAAAGGCATTTCCAGAGTGCATGTTTAACAAAATGACATAGCAGATAATTGAAATTTATTTGCAATTTTCAAACTACAATAAACACAATTCTCCTTTTCTTTCATTAATAATCGCACGGCTAATGCATAGCAATCCCTCTGCAGCTTTTACAAGCAAACTTGAGCTGCTGTGTTGTAATAGCTAGAAAAGTTAATGTAGCTTGAACAAGGTTTCTAATTGTCCCTGTCTCTGTCATATTTGTCTACTTGAATGGTCCTAAATACCACAGCGATTAATTACTACAGAGCAGGTATTACAAGATGTTATCATCCTTCCCCAACTGTCTGGGTGAATGGAGAGAAGGAGAGATTGTTACAGTGTTTCATCTTTGCTCTTCCTGTAAGGCACTTTAACCAGAAGATTTAACGTGTCAAAGTTAACTGCGTTTTCTAGCAGATATTCACATTCTAATTAAAGATTAAGAACGTAGTACATTACACTGTGATTTGTCATACATGGCTTGTTAAATAGGAAACCTACCGGGATTCCCTAACATTTTATAAACATTATTCAGGGCTTTTAACGTGGGCAAAGAGAAAGATTATTCAACTGCATTGCAGTATGGAAAGCAGGTCACCCTCTGCTCCACCCCCCCCCCCATTTTCCTCAAAACATGAATAACCTCTGCATTGGCGGTGAGGGAAGATCTTTATTATTAACCCTAGGCATTCAGATTCTTTCTCTTTTTCGGTGTTGCTTTGGGCTGTCAGCTAAGTGGGGAAGGTAAGGGTCTTTGTTTGAATTAGAGTGCCAAAGGACAGAATAAAGATGAAACAGTGTTTCAACACGCAGCCTGAGCTTACAGCAGATTCTCCGAGCCCTGATCGGCACCCGTCCTAGTACTAGTGGCACAAGACTGGTTCACATTCTATGATTGCCTGAGGAATAAATTAATGAGGTTACTGAGACACTGAGCATTTGCATATTCACGGATGCTTATTAGGTAGAAAGTGAATGCCAGGTGCACTGAATTTGGGGGATAGAGGATTTGTTAAGAAGTCACATCTTTCCGTTACTCAGAAAAGGGTTGTCCTGTCGCTAAAAATAATACGCAGGGAAAACTCCTGCTTAATGAATATCTGAATAATTACTACGGAAAGGCGAGGCAAAAGAGGGTCTTGTGAGGGGTTCCCTCATTGTAAGGAGACCTGGATGCAGTGATTCTGGGGCATAAAGGAAACAGATTCCACTTGCTCTTTTGGATTTTAGGCTTTAATTATTCTGGTGGCGTGCACAGCCAAACGCAATGCCATGCTACCTAATGCAAAATTATCAATTTCAGGAGACCTTTACCTTTGTAAATATTATTATTGACTGGTTGCCAATCCAAGTTGGAACAGGGAAAAGCTTTTCTGAGAAAATGACGTCCAAACACGAATCACAGAATTAATCTTGACTGTTTCTCTGAGGGCTGTGGGTCCAGGGTTCCCCTGCTGGTGATTTCTGCGGGGGGCTCTGGGCGGAAGCACATTGTTTGAGCTATTTGTATCTCATTGTTGTGAGAAGTTTCCATGCTGCTGTGGGTCGAGGCTTGGAGACTACCTCCGTAGAGCTGAAATGATTTCCTATTCCTCTCCTCCTTGGGAATATTTCATAAAACAGAAGGATGACTATCCATGTTTCTCAGAGCTCTGTGCAATGAGAGAGGCTGTCTCGCCTGTTTCTTTTTTCTTTCTTTTTTTTTTTTCTTTTGCTTCCATTTGATACAGGTAAGTTTTCTTTAGATTCCTTTCCCCCTCTTTTCATTTCCTCTAAATAATGATTGGCAGCACTCAATCTGGAGGAACGGATCTATCAAAAACAAACTGGGATGAGTGTTTCTTTGAGAAATAATATATATTTACCAACAGGCTCTATTCTGCCCCCTGGTTTCCCAGAACCTAGCTTACCACTTCCTATTCGTGGCCAAGGCAGTCAGCAACCCTGTGTTAAACACATGGTCAGCGTGCGTGCGTGTGCATGTGGGAAGACACACACACGTGTACACACACACGTATACGCAAAGATTCCATGACATGTGCTCTAGATACATTTTATAGTTCCCTTTCTTCATTTTAAAATATAATTTCCAACATCTAAAGAGCATTTTGAAAGACTTCCTATTTTTAAAAAGAGGTCTCTAAATATGAATGACTTATCTTCCCAAAGAAAAGTCAAAGAAGCTCTTAGTGTTTATTTCAGTCTTGCTTAAAACTTGAGCTTTTAATGTATCTTATCAAGGCTCAGAGGGTTTAGAAATCGTCAGAACAATTCCTCGCCCCACCCAATAACCTGCATGTGTTTTAAAATTCAATTTGATTTCTGCCACAAATTTTTATACATTTATAAATATACAGGCATCTCAGTTACTTCAGTGTAGCAGAATCATAACAGGAAACAGGATATATTTTCATAAAGTAGAGTAGTATAGATTTATCAGTATTTGTTGATACTATTGTTTAAGAATTTTTAAAAAATAGATTTCACCTCCAAAGGGCCTGCCTGAAGCCTACACAGCAGCCGAGTCACTGGAGTCCAGTGTTCTGTCACACACACAGAGCACAGATTTTTTTGATTATGTAGATTTCTTTTCCTACTGCAGTTTCATATGCAAAGCATGCATCAGCCACATCCATGCTATCTCCTAAAGCAGTCATTCTGAAACCCAATCTGGGGACAGTGCAGACTAAATAAAATTTCATTTTGATTTGGCCTCCCGCTGCGAATGGGACTGCTTTGTCTCAGCCGACAGAACCAGCAAGCCAGAAAGGTATGTCCTGTTTTGCATGGCTGGTGGTGTGTCTTGAGGCTCAGGAGAAGGCAGCTCTGCTCGGGCTCACAGCCCTTCCACTTCCTGCTCGTCTTTCTCTTTCCTTCCATTTGCTCGCGTGCTGCGTGCCTTCTACCTGCAGGGCAGAGCCGGGGCGAACGCGCATCGCACCGATGATTGTTTACTTTGGCATATGTTTAATGGCTCGGGTGGCTGTTTGCATTCTTTTTTCACCGTCTTTGTTGTTGTTAGGCTTTTTTTCTTCCTTCCCTATTTTGGTTTTTGTTTTGTTTCCTTGCCCACATTGGCTTTCCGTGTCTCTGAAGGTGTTGAATACTAAAATGCTAACTGAAAGGAAAATTGTGTAAGTGCTGCCCTGACGCTCCAGAGATTTGACTGGAAGATTTGTCATGCTGAATTTGATTGTAAATTTGAAGATGCATTTTGCAGCTCTGAAGGACTTCAGCCACTTTGGCAGAAAAGCGATCGCCCATTTTAGAGAAGGAGGGAAAATAGACTCTCTTCCGATGGGACTGAATTGTGTTGCCACCTTGGTATGTTTATAAAACGCATTGTGATGTTTGCCTGAATTGCTGCTAAATATGGCTCTCTGTTAAACAATGACCTTCATTTGGAGTCATCTCCTGGGAGAGGCTGGCTTGTGTCAAATGCTCTTCTTACACTTGTCCCACCTTTTGGAGAATGCATTGGTGATCAAGGGACAACCTGCTATGATGTCCTCAGAAGAGGCTTTAGATACCAGGGCACAGCGCCAGGGGATTGACGGTCATGGGAACTCAGTTCTCCAGCCCAACTCTCTCCTTGGAACTGTCATTGCCCTTGACCAATTCCTAAGGTGCCAGAAGGGAAAGAAGTGTTTTCCCTGGCTTACATATTGGCATATCATTAATCTAAATTAGATGATAGCAAACTAGTGAAGATGGATATAGAGTCAATGAAAAATAAATTGTCTAAGAGAAGAGCAGGGAGGAACTTCATTCTGACTCAGGGGTTCTGCATAAGTTATTCCACCTAGGATACAGATTAACAGATAAAAATACTAATTAGCTTCACAGGGACTTCACCCTCCCAAAAAAACAAACACAAAATAAATCATGTCACATAACTTTGTACAGGGTCGGACATGAACTTTTATAAATCTATAATGTTGAAGCCTTTCCAGGATCTTGAGGTGAGTGGTCCTCCAGGGCACTTGTTGCCCTTGCTGAAATTTAGTAAGCGAGCTTTTTGCCATTACAATAAATTATGTCTTCACCAGTAAAGCTCCAGCTTCACTATTTTGTACCTGTTAGCCAAGAGCCTTAGGGGAGGAGACTCATCAAGAGCTTTAGTAATTTGTTCATAGGCTCCTTATTTGTTACACGTAAGAAATTGAAGAACAAACTGAAAGTTAGTTAATGAAGAAGTTGAAGATACAGCACACATACAACACAACATGTCGTTGGGTAGAGATGCCGCCATCTTCCAATAAGGAGGAAGAAAATGGCGGAACTGGGCACCACTGGTGGGTTTGGCTCATCAGACATGCAATTTCAAATATGACCCAAGAGGAACTAGAGCCTGACTATGAGTGTCCTGTGGATTATTTCATAGTTGCTTGTTGATGATAACAAAAACTGCAAATTTGCTTTTCGTCCATTCTATATGTGTGCTTATCAGTGCCACTTGTTGGAATTTTAGGAACTCTTGGTAACTAAGTGGATGTTTTAAGATGTAAGATCTACATTTTTATAGAAGCTTTGTATTTCAATATAGCTATCTAGCAAGAATAATTTTTTTTGAAAATCAGAATGAAAATACAAGGTAGTCAAAAGTATTTGTTTATCCGTAAAAACATGTAGGCAGATATATTTTCCCTTGACTGCGTATGTGTAAACAAATATATATGTAAAAAACGAATGGACAAATACATATGCAAAGAGTGAGATAGAATCAATAATTATATTAAAAAGAGTCACAAAATTTAGCTTGAGGAGTAAAATCAAGAAATATATCTACCAGACAAAATTCTAAACTAAGGTTTGTTTTATCATATACATGTAAAATACACCGAAAGTTAGCATTCAGCAGTATGGCATTTTTATTAATTGACGGGTTCATCTTGGATTCCAGCTGCAGGAGGCAAATTATGATATGACTTAACTGATCATGAGGTTTGGGGGAAAGGACCTAAATAAAAACAGATATTTGCTTGGCTTAGGACTATGTAGTTCTGCCCTTTTTGTGTCTGCTGGACACAAAGCATGTTGTCCCACCAGTTTTAGTTTGTGTGCTGCAAAAACACAACAACTTCATGCACATCTCTGAGCACTAAATATAACTGTTGATACAAATATTGAAGATAAGGACTCATGGTGGCTCTTGGAATGTGAATTTAGTTTCTATACGTTTTGCTAGCCAATATGATGACCATCATCACATCTTATGCATCTCATTATCTGCATTTCTCTGAACATAAGAGAGAGAGAACCCTGAATGGAGTTAAGTGTAGATTCTGGCCAGAGACAGATAGTTCTTTTTCAGTCGTTCCCTCCTCGCTTCTGGACATGGTGAGGATGCTTGAGAATTTGTTGTGGCAGGGATGGAGGAACAGGTGAATGGACGATGGGGCCAGGCAGTTACACTGGATGGAGCCTGGCTCCACACAACCAGGGGGTCATTACTCAGGGAGGAAGGAAGGGGATTTTGAAGACACAGATTCACATGTGGGAGCCATAGAAACTACCCAAGTTTGTAATCCCACTGAAAATCTCCATGCATTTGTTCAAAGAATAATTTACACAGTACGCTCAAATGGTCTACATAGGACCCCCAAATCATAAGGATCCATGAGTACTGAGAAGGTCAGATCTAGTCAGAGAAGAGTCTTAAGGGCAGCAAAAAGGCTCTCAGAACTTCCTCTGAAAAGGTCAGTGTGAGTATTAAAAAGAGGTTCAGTTGATTTACACTCTGCAGCTTCTTCTACTTCCTAGTTACTACGGAAGCATACAACTTACAGAGACTAAAGAGAAACAGTGCATTTATAAAAAAGTTATCTGGAAAATTCATTTTATTTGTTTATTTATTCGGGGGTACCAGGGATTGAACTCGGGAGCACTCGACCACTGAGCCACATCCCCAGCCCTATTTTCTATTTTATTTAGAGACAGGGTCTCACTGAGTTGCTTAGCATCTCTTTTTTGCCGAGGCAGGCTTTAAACTCTTGATCCTCCTGCCTCTCAGCCTCCCCAGCATCTGGGATTACAGGTGTACGCCACCACACCAGGCAGAAAGTTCATTTTATATTTCTCTTAGTGAGGTAGTTAAAAACAAGAAACAATAAAGAGAATGTTAGTCCAAATCCAGGTCCTGAGCTGGGGTGGGGCATCACTGAACAGACATCTTTGGAGCTATTTCTCAAAGCAATTGCACCAGACTTGAAATAAAACTACTTACATTGCTTAAATACAAATACATTTGATAGCAAGGTCAATTAATATGCTCAGTTTAATCTAAAAGGAAAAACCCCACTATTTAGATATATGTGGTAATAACAAAGGACATTCTAACTCAAACTATAAACATTCAGGCTTTCCTGTTTGCACTTGGACAACCTTAGAAAATCCCCGTCATTCAGCAGATTAGGACAGAAACCCAGCTGAGGTTAGTCCTTGAAATTTTTCAAATCCAATTTTACTGGTAGAAAGAAAAATTCTACTTGGTCTACCAGATCTAAAGTAGTAAAGTCACAGAGATTCTGTAAATTGTGGCATTGATGCACATAGGCATTCTCTTAGGCCTCAATGTTTTATCTTATGAAAGTGTCCAGCAAATTTTAAAGCCTGAAATAGGCAGGCCCTGAAGATACATAGATAGTCTCCATATAATTACTGTTCTCCAAAAAATTAGAATAGATTCAACCTTTCTTACACAACCCATATCAACATAGCCATTGTCCTTGTCTCAGAGGGAAGCCGTTGGGCTGAGCTTCACTGGACACCTTTAGTTATGTAAGGTGTGGGTACTGCTGTTACCAGGCAAGACATCTCCTCTTCAGTGACTTGAAGTGGACAGCTAGCCAGTGAACTGGACTGAGCACATGGCGGAGACTCAGAGCTCTGTAGATGGAGAGAGATGAGCTGAGGTCAAGTCCACAAGAGGAGATACATGTAGCTTCCTCATTGTTCTGCCCAAGTCCTAGTAAAGGATCATGAGTTCACCAGTTTCTGCCTGCTCTCAGGATTGCAAGCATGCTTCTAGAGACCAGGGTCACTAGGTTGAGCAAAGAGAAGGTCAAAAGAATCACAAGGCCACCATGTGAACCCTAGAACTCCTAATTATTCCCAAGGATCTACACTCAGTTTCCCCCACATGCCAGGATATCATCGTAGGGAAAGCAGTGAGGGTAGGAGAGAAAACATGAGAGATTGGGTATTTTATCCAAATGGAAGAATGAACACCAGCAGAGAAAGACAGCTTCAATGATCAAGCCTGACAGCTCTAAACTTGATTGGACATTTAATTAATTTCTCTCCCCTACCCTCGCTCTCTACTGATTGAGAGTTTGGGAAGAAGCCCAAATGGGCTCCAACTAAAATAAAGAAAATAAATTTTATTTTCACTTTAAATAAAAGTTATATGGTGGCTGAAATTTTGCAGCCCAGCTACACTTGAAAGAGCCTAGATTTTTCACACAAATATTTACCTTCAATGGCCCAAGAAAATGTTAGAGACTTTTTACGCCAACCTCAGAAGGGTGGCAGGGAGGAACATTGAATAAGATTGATTGCATAAGTCAAAATAATCCTCTTCAACACTTGCATGCAATATAACTTTAACTCCAGAGAATTAGATGTTTCTGGTGTATGGATTTATCACGGCAATTTCTCCATCTTTGAAAGGGATATTTGATGCATAAGAATGGGTCCCAATTATGCTGCCAATTTCCATAATCTAAGTTTCTGACCTGGTTTGTGGACCAGGCTGAATGGGAACCCAAATAGAATCAGTGTCTCTTTTCTCAGGAATTTAGATTTGAAACACAGAAGCCCATTTACTGGGAGTTGTTGGAACTAAGTGTACCACAATGGCAGAAGACATCATTTGTAGTCTTCATTCAGAAAAGGAGAATGCAGACGACTTCTTTCCTTTGCTTAGACCTCATTAGTCAACTCATGTTGAGTTTTTTGAAATAACAGAGTGTTATTTCAGTCACTTCATTCTCATCTTCCTTTGTTATAGTTTATTTCTGTTATTTTAAACCTAAAAGAGCTTTTTATTTTTGCCAAAATTATGCAAACAAAAGAATTCTTAGTAATCAATATGACATTCTTGACCTTCTATGTCATCTAAGGAAGTAAGGACAGAGGTGGTGAACACTCGCTCCTCTCACCGGTGCTCACACACTGAAATGCAAGTGTTGTTGAATTTGGTAACAGTTACTGATGTGCAAGACTTCAGCCAGAGGTTTTCTAGAAAGGTATATAAATGTCAGCCAGAATGCCAATGGATGATGGCATAGGGGTCCCATCTTACAGAACCAAGTTTTCGGGGCACATGGTCTCTGTTCTTTCTGGCTTGCTTATTCATTCAAAGCCTGTACCAGGTCATGAGAATCCAGAAGAGTCACAGCATCCAAGGAAAAGCAGAAGCAAAGCACTGCTCTAGGGATCCAGCTGCAGTAGGGATTGAAAGTTTTCCTCAAGAGAAACAAGGGAGGGAATTGCAATACGGAAGGAAAATAAACAGAAATCTCAACTTTTAAAAACATGGCTACGAAGGTTAGCTACTGAAGCACGGTCTTCTGACTTTACCATTAAAACAAATCAGTGGGAGGGTCTCAACAAGAAAAAGAATAGTGTCATAAGTGCAGTGCGAAGCAAGGCTTGGTCTTCGTCTCTGAGAACATGTTATAGTACTTAAGGTGACGATGCAGTAGTGTCGAAGAATAAGTATAAAATAGACTACTTTGGGAGAAATTTCTTCGTCCAGTTTTTTCAGGGGTTTGTTCTGTGTCTAAAGGGCAAGAGAAGGTGAATCTAGCTACACCATTATCACCCACTCACATTAAGATGTATTTATTCCCCTCTAGTCCATTATAGACTGCTGTGCTTTCCATTTATAGACTTTTTTTTGGCTTATTAAGAAAAATATTTGAATCTTTTAATATTAAAGAAGGGTTTTAAAGAAAAACAGCAGATGAGGGAATGGACTTATTTTTCAAAGAAATGACTATCTGTGGTCTAGCTAAGCTATGACTGACAGTGGTTTTTTTCTGTTTATTTTTTATTTTTTATTTTTTTTACCAGCTGTCTATTAGTATTTGGAGAGCGTAAACACTAATGAGGGTGAGGAACTAGGTGGAACAAGGGGATAGGGTTTGGAGTAATGGGATGAAATTAAGAGAAGGGGAATTTAGGTTGATTACCAATTACCAATTGAAAATCTTCTTAATGTCGAGGTCTATTAGACTGTGGGGCAATCTTCCAAGGGAGGTGGAGGGACTCCCATTGCTTAGATGTCTAACTTTAGAGTGGACAGAGCACTATCAAGGGCGCCCCGTGGTGAGCCATGTACCCCGTTGTGTGAAACGAGCGAGTTCACCTTGGTTGGCTTTATAGGCTGAAACTCCAGGTCCACACGGGGAGGGGCTGCCCCACATGGCTCCCACTCTGCCCACGTGATTAGGGAAATAATTCCCATATTTCTCCCCCTCTTCATCCAGAGCAGTTTTCTGATGGAAATCCATAGAGACGGCTCTGTTCGGAGTGGGAGAATCTTCTTAAGATACGTGTTTTCCACCTGGGAAAGTGACATCTTTCTGAGACTCATAGAAACTAATATTTTGTGCCACAAGGCACTCTGCTTTTCAGTAAAGGAAAAATCAGAGAAACCAGGCAAGTGACATTTTAATAACAGGGCTATCAAGGCATTTGTGGGTGTAGATGTTCTCTTCTTCCTAAAGGACAAACAGATGGAAGGAATGAGAGATAAGAAAAGAGAGTTTGGAATGGAAAGAATGGTCTGATTAGTCATTGATAAGCATTCTGTCATGATCCAGGGGCCAGTGAAAGTAGACACACACAATTGCAAGAAAAACCAGTATTTCTTTCGTTCTCTGGGGTCCATCCTGCCACCCGGAAGTCAATTTCAGGAAAAGCTCTTTTCCTTATTGGGAATATGTTCAGAAATTTATAAGTTAGAGAGGATGCAGTTACTGTATCTGCTGATTTTAATGACATATTATTTTTTGCTCTTTAATAGTGGTTATGTCTGTCCTAATAAAATAGGAAAAAAATATGAGAGTCACATGGTACTAGTCATTTTTAGCATATGTCCCTATTCTGGGTTAAATGAATATACCCAGCCTCACAAAAACTAGAGGAAGTACAGCATGATCTAATATAGACACCTTGCTGTGGTTTGGACCTGGTTTGTTCCCACCGAGACTCATGTTAATTTCTAACAGTTTCTTTGGCATTGTTGGGTCGTGGGAACTGTAAGAGGCAATTTAGTCTTTAAGAAAAAGTCAGTTCTTGCTCTTGGGGTACTAGATTAGCTACTGTGTGAGTAGATTTTTATAAAGTGAGGCAAACCCTTGTGTTTTTCTTGCCTGTGTGCACCTGCTGACCCTTCCATGTTCTGGAAACTTCAGAAGGCCCTTGTTACTACCAGGTTCCTTGACTTTCCAGAAACAAGAACCATGAGCCCAAATCAACCTTTTCTCTTCATCAATTACCCAATCTTGGGTATTCTGTTATAGCAATGAAACCTGGACTAAGTCCTACCTATATATTACGTGTTGAACAGAGGGAATTGTGGGAGCCAGAGATGTGAGTGATGAAAATCTGGTGCCCAGCACTCATATCGGCTCATTCCTGTAGGTAATTCAGAGGAGTCCCAATGTCATGAGGAAGTGAGCACAGCCAGAGGTTGTGTCCTGAAAGTTTACATCAAGTGAAGCTCACCTTCTCAACCAAGGATCATGCCAACAGGCCCCACTCTTCCTTTCTGGTAGCAGTAGTTACAAACAAAACCCTTAGTCTACAGAGATAGTCATTTGGGGCAAGAGGTGATAAATATAATGCAAGGTTTCAATTTCTCTTCTGAAAAGAGATGTGCATGAAGAGGGAGAGATAAGGGAAGAAATTACAATTGTGTCGTAGGTTACGTGAGAGCTATTCTCATTTCCCATTTCTTCCTGGTGATGAGTTCTTCTTGTTCTCATGAGTCGAATGTTTTTCTTGATTACTACATCTCTATACTCTAAGTTAGTCAATAAAAATATCTCACTCCTACAAACTGGTTTCACACATGAAATGAATATTTTCCCGGAAAAAAAATTATCTTTTTGTCCCTGGTGGGAAAAAAAAAATCTCAGAAACTCATGGCTGCACACAAGGAAATGTATGTCTCAGAGTTCAAATGCTTGTGTGTAATTTATTGCTTAAAGTTGCTTCTTTGGAAAACACTCACATGCTACTTCTTTATTGGGAATGGTATTGTAAGATGATCCATCACCTCTGGTGTGAGCTCAACATGCTCAACCATTGGCAAAGTGTCCTGACCACCAGGCTGTCCCTGACCTCCAGAGAGTGGACGTGGCCCCCCTCAGCTTCTACATCATAAGTCAAAGATACAGACCAAATTTGAGGGGGCATGCAAAAACAGTGACACCATTTTCTTTTCTCCATTACAGACTGAGCTGACAGCAAGGGTGGCCATTGGCATACCACATTTTCTAGATCAGGAAGCTAGTGATTTGCTTTGTTGAAAGAGATCACATTTGGTCAAGAGTCCATCTTTCCAAATAATGAGTATGTGCTCACATTCTGAGAAATTTCCAAATCACCAGAGTATCTTAAAGTAAAAATATGGAATCTGAGCAATGTCATTCATCTGTAATAGTTTCACTGAAGAAAAAAGGAACTTATGAAAATCTTTCAAAGTCCTTCAAATGTACCTTTGAAAATTGAAAATATACAGTTTTAAAACTTCCAAATTTTTACTTCTTATGTTCAATTTAAGAGGAAGTTTTCTCCCTTCCTGGTCCTGAACTTTGATATTTACTTTTAAGATAGTAATACTTTATAGGTAAACAATTTCAAAGCACATTCATGTATGTTATTTCATTTTATCACTCAAGAAATGGCTACTTTTTATTACCAGAAGACAAGTTAATTTCATTATAGCTTTTATTAGAGTTTACAGAGTTTTAGTAACCAACTGATAGAAAAGTAGAGTTGAAACTAAACATCAATAAAACTCACATTTAAGAATGAACTTAATCACAATAATAGATTTTTTTTTTAAACTCATGACCACATAATGTAGTTCCCCTTGTACTTGTGAAGTAGACTTTGAAATGGTAGCAGAGAAGCCTGGCAAGGTGATACGTGTCTACAATCCCAGCGGATCACAAGTTCAAAGCCAGTCTCAGCGATTTAGCAAGGCCCTTCGCAGCTCAGCAAGACCCTGTCTCTAATAAAATATAAAAATGGGCTGGGGATGTGACTTGGTTCAATCCCCATTACAAAAAAAAAAAAAGTAGTAAAACATTCATATCTTATAAAATTTTAAAGATGCCCCTTTTGGGAATAGAGATCAGAAACAACCCAGTATTTTTTGTGGCCCGGCAGAGTGGTTCCATTCTGTCTTTCACGATATAATTTATGGTCCAGTCAGCGTCTTGGGGAGTTCTGGCTTCTACCAAAGCAAGTGTGAGCCACTCCCCACTCCACATCTTGGCAGCATTGAGGTAGGCCTGAATTTGTGCTTTACTGGACCATTTCCCCAAAGTTAACTCTTGAAGGTTTAAAGGACTCATTGAAGAACCATGCGTGGGTCCTGGTGCAAAGTCTCCAGTAGCTCCGCGCTCCTTGAAGACTCGGCAGCCGGTCTTCTTGCACATAATTGTAACATAATGCACGGAACTTGAAGACCAGCTGGCAGAACAAAGAAAGGGAGAACTCGAGACCTCCTTCACTCTGAGCATCTGTGTAGTAGGAGCGCTTCTTCGTGGGCTCAGAAAGCAGACGGGGTGGGAGACAGAGATCCAGGCGGACCCTCAGAGGCCCTGCATGGAAGTTAACCAAAGCTCCAGGGCTGACTCCGCATTCCTGCCTTCTCAAACTCTGCTGAGTGGCTGTGAGGTTGGCCAGTGTGAATATCCCCATTTTACAGATGGAGCAAGGGAGGTATTCCAGGTAAACGTCAAGTCCAAATTCCCTGAGCCAGTAAGAAGCACGAATGGGCATTCAAGCCAAGTGTGTCGACTTCATGCTGCTTGTTAGCTTCGACTCTGGTTAGCCCGGTTAGAACATGTCCTTCGGCTTTGGATTAACAAGAGAGGACTCAATGTTTCAAAAGCGGTGGATATCGCAGCTTAATAATGCTAAAGGCCAGAGACCATGCCTCAGTCACTGTGCGGTCCCACCCCATCCTTCCACCCCGTGGGTGAGGTGAACTGAGGGCAGCTGGGAGGGAGGAAGTACAGGGAAGTGGATAAAATCCAAGAGTTAAAAATTGCTTGGAAAAAAGTAGAAAAGAGATTATGCAATTTTGATGACAAGATATACATACATAGAGCAAAATAACATCAGAAGCGCTAGAAAGAGCGTAACGTGTAAGATTTTCTTATCAGGCCCTCACCATAAACCATAACTGGAATCAGGATTAGTGGTAAAATTTGTGGGGACAGTACAAAATCAAAATGTGCCCCTCATTCCACAAAGATTGAGGACTTCAGGGCCAGGCATCAAACAAGCACGGGGTCCCACGTGACTGCAGGAGCACTGTCAAGTCACTCGGTCCCCACCCCATGGAGTGGATGGCACCACCTTCTCCACACCTTTTCTAGTTCTGCCTCAAGGATCAGGTTTCAGCTCACAGTACAGGAAAACCAGCACTCAGGTAGTTAGAGCAGATGGACTGTGAGGCAGGGGTTTGTCCTGTGATGAACAGTGCAAACAGACCCAAAGACCATCTTTTGTGGATGGTGAAGGAGAAATGGGTCCACTCGTGATGGAGGAGGCTCAGTCTCCTGCTAAAATTCCATGAATCAGACCAGTTTTATTATATTCAGATTTTTTCAGTCACTTTAAGTCGTGCATTAACACACATTGAAGAAAATCACCAGAATTGTTGACACTTGACCTTAAAGGGAGATGACAAAGTCTCAGAGCAATGAAACCTTGGCATCAAGGTCACTGGACAGAAGCAAAGGTGAACATTCCCAGGTGGGCGTTAGGAGCCTCTGTGTGGTTTTGTTCAGCATGGAAGACATTTGCTCATCCACCTGAAAGACAGCTCCAGGCTTGCAAACTTGATGTGCTCAGCGATGCTGCACGGAGTTAAAGATATCCTTAGCAAAAAGAAATCACAGGCAACACTTTTTGGTCAGTATGAGTCTTAACTGAATTGTGGTGTCATCACACAAAGAAACTAAGGTACAACAATTTACCAAGGAGGGATTTGAAAGTGTCTGTCGGAGTCATGATATCAAAATACAAATTACTAAATATGCTGAATATCAGTTAGATGACCCCTGGCTAGTGGTTAGGTCCACATGCTCCTCTTTCCATCCAGAGCCATCATCCAATAGCATTTGCCATTGCCATTTTGTTAATAAAATAAGGGCAGCATGGGTTTCTAGCATCCTGGATTTTTGTTGAGCAAAGCAACACCGTGCATGAAAGGCCTGTCAAGAGATCTGACGTAAATGGAAATCGCAGAGTGTCATAATGCCGCACAACAGGTGCATGAAATAGATGTTCAAAACGCTTTCTATTATTTGGCTTTTTTGGAATCAAATCAGAATCAAGAACAATAGTGGCCATTTCAGATAAATTACTTCTGCACATTCTTGCAGATTGAGCAGCTGTAAAGGAGGGGAGGGGGAAGTTGGGGGTGCTTGCTATTTGGAAGGTGGATGCAAATACATTTGTAATGTGTATACAGTATACTCAGTATATTAAATTTTTGCCTTTCATGTGCAATGATGAAAGTAGTCTCCGTTCCAGGATTGCATGTTTCATTAATACCACATTTTAATAATTAAACAGCACAACTCTAGAGGCAATAAATACAGCTAAGATAAAAGTTTGCAGACAATCCATTATTTTTCTCAGACAGTCCCTCTAAAGAGCCCATGGAGATGCAGTTTAATGACTTAAGTTCTAAAATGGGTTGTTTAATAAAATATTGGGTATTTATATCATTTTGTTGGAGCGGGCAGAATCTTTGCCTTGGTCAGGTGTGGTGTTAATAATGATAGCAGGTGGGGCGAGGGGCCCGGACTCCTCTCTGCACGTCATTATCCACTTCTGACCACTCTGGCTATCACTGTTGGATCGTAGTTACTGTTTGTTATTTTTAATTTTGGGAAGGCAGAGGTTTGTTGTCTTTTTAATCCTCTCTGTTAGCATATTCTATTTTATTAGACATAATTCAGAGGGAGAGAGAGAAAGGGAGGCAGACACTGGTTAAGGGGGATTTATAATTGGGTGTAGTGGGATTAAACTATTATTAGTGTACACTCCTAATGGACGCCCCATAAGGAACCCATGGCAAAGCATTAATGAGCTATGAAGGAAGAGTAGGCAGGCCGAACAGTGTGTCCATTATTGCAATCCTACTTACGCACAAATCGTTTAGCACCCACTTGAAAGGAACACCAGACTCCTGATATTTAAGCAGAGTCATTTTCCTTCCGAATTCTCTGCTCTTATTAAATCGGTAACTTCCAGTTTGCAAGATCTTCCTCACTTGCCAATCCTGAGGTTTAGTTTTGCTCCAACATCAAGCCTTTAAAAAAAATAACAAGCCCCTCAAAAATTCAAATCTGAAATAGATGCATGTGTATCAAAAAAGGTCTCTTCTTTGATTCAAAAAAAAAAAAAAGAAAAAAAAAAAGAAAAATATGTGAACGCTAATGCCCCCAGGTGATAGGAGTAGGAAATAAGTTAAAAAGCATTCATTTTAGGTATAAATATTCAGAAGTAAAAAAACAAAATTAAATGTGAAAATTATAATGTGCTTTTATGTCAGAGTTGGAAAAATCAGCTACGTCCCTTTGCTTGGGTTTCTTATTCTGCATGTTGCAGGTGACAAATCAGAAAGAAAAAGAACGTACACAGAGCTTTGCTGATGTGTTCGATAACGTGCTTACGTGTATTTGATGGATTGCATTGCTCTTTGGCTTACGTGTGAATCTGATGGATTACTAGCCACTTAAATTGTGCAAATATGTAGAGTACATCTTTTCGTCCTTATATTTTTTTCTTCTCTTCTCCCTTTTACAATTAAGTGGAGTATGCCACCTCTTAAAGGCACCCATAATAGATTTGATGACAACAGCCGGGAACTCATGGCACATCAATTAGAGTCACTTCTGCAGGATTGTTTTCAGCCACTGATGTTTGATGATACTTTTATCTAAGACGGAATTGCTACTCTACTTTCCTAACGGTGTATGCTTGTAAATGCTTTCTCCCCACTGAACCCCCTACTCCCCACCACAAAGCTGATTTTGAGGCATCCTTATTTTAAACGTGCTTAAGAATTTGTGCTTAAAGTCCTGTTCGATAGTAAAGTTTTAGATGATATTCCTTCCCAAGTGAATATATGTTTAAAAACAATTTAAATCCCCTAGCTGGCTGCGTGTTCCATAAATCCTCTACCTTTCCTCTTCGGAAGCTTGTCCAGCATTCGTAACCTGGAATGTGTAAAATATGAAATAATCAAGGGTGTTTTTCCAATGGAAACTGAGCTACCTCCCCAGTGGAACGTGGATGCAGGCAATTTCACATGATAAGGTTTGCAGCAAAGCTGGTACCCAAGATCCAGGATTTAACCTTCCAAAGATGCACAGTTTCATTTTTGATGTATCTTTTCGCTTTCATAAAATGGGTTTCAGTTCTCATCCATAAACTACTAGGTAGAGAAATGAAAAGTTCTTTGCATGAAAAATAGTATCCGAAGGTCTGTGCACACTTGGTGTTGGAAGTAATTTTCACTTTTTTTCCATTCATTTTTATTGCTTTCCAGAGTGAAAACTCCATAGACTCAGAAGCCAAAGGGCCTTTTGAAAAAGCACCACTTTCAGATTTCAGCCTCAGCCTCAGCTGATCGACAAGGGAGGTTCTAACGAGACAGTTGCTAGCTGCCGGCTACAGTTCCCACTTTTGTTTCCTATGGAAACTAACACGGGGCAAATTGAAAGAGTGATTATTTGAGGGCTCCTCTGTCTTTCCTGATCCAGCGTCTCCAGTATTTTCATAGAAAATGGGAGCAGGGAAAGCAGGGGAGATGTCAGGCCTTGTCAGTTTCAGCTGTGGCTGTTGGCAGAGAGCTGGCTGCAAGTTCTGGCTTTTCAGACAAGCTGTAGAAATCTCTGTTCTTTTTACTTTTAAAACAAAGAGGGAAAATGTTATTGGAACCTCAACTTCACCTTTACCTGTGCCCCATGCCTTCCTTTTGCTGCATAATTTTAGGGAGGAAGAATGGCACTATAGTTCCTATGGGCAGTGACAAGGAAACTGCAGCATCCAGACTTTGCTGAACAAATTAACTCTTGAATAAGGGATGCCTTCTAAGCATAGGCACTGTGTTTGTGAATGTACACAACTGGCTGGACCGATGGGTGACCATCTCCATCGTTTCTTCCTAATGGGTGCACTTTCATTTATAAATCCCATCTTTTATGAGGTTGGAAAAAAAATGGAAGGATCTGCTCAGAAAAGATAATTATTACTGCTCACAATGCTAACATGGATTAAATGCAGAATGGGTATGTTCTTTGCACAGATAAAACTTTTCCTGGCCTCCATTGCTAGCCACTTCTTTAGGTAACTTCAACAAAATAGCTATTATTTAAATTTTAAGAATTTAGTATATTTGCTGGTTTTGACCCCTACATGCTGAACAAATTTTATTTAATCATATGATGTTATACTTTAATAGCTCTATATTTGACATCAGAAGATTATATGAAGACATCAGAAGATATCATCAAATACAGGAACGGCTTCTTCGGATGCCTCACCTGATTGTGGAAAGAGCATTCTCGTGATCAGCTTGCTACAATATTTCTCATTATTGTGCATTGATATCCACCAGACGCCTGGCAGGAATGGTCCCAACTACTCTCCCAACGATGTTTGAAGGTACCTCCTATTACCCTTACTTGGCAGATGAGAAAACTGAAGCTGAGTTACGTAAGTCTGCAATATCACACCCAGAGAGATTGAATAGGTTGCAAACCTGAGTCTTTTTGAGTCAGGACATGTGTTTATAACCACTCTGCTCTATCATAATCTTTACCTCTTCCGCCTCACCCTGCGGGACTATGGAGTGGAAATGACCAAAAATACACACACAGAAACGATTGCCTGTGTCCCAGTGGCTGTTGGAGACAAAAAGAACAGCCCAGACTGCCAAGTGGACTTGCCGGACAGCACAGTATATGCGCCTGTCTTGGGGCTGCAAGGTAATTGGGAAGAATGAAGGCCGTTTGCAGAAGGAGCTCTAAGTAGAGACTTGGTTTGTCTTCTACTTTTCTCCCCAGCATCTCCAACTTGCCGTCAGTGGCTGTCCACCTTACTCCCATCTAATCTGCAGAGGAGAGGCACCGTGTGTGTGTGTGTGTGTGTGTGTGTGTGTGTGTGTAGGGATGCAGGCTAGCTTGCTCAGCTAGGGGCTGCAGGAGGTCTGTGACTTCCAGAGCACAGGCACCAAATCCTTGGCATCCAGGCATCTTGGACATAAAGCAGAGGAATTCTGTTTCCCACAGGGGAAGGAACTGGCTCAGATATGTTCTATGACATGCAAGGAAGACTTGCCACCTCCCTACACACACACACACACACACACACACACACACACACACCAAACCACATGTCACTCTTGTCATGCTGAGGAGTTATCAGTTTAAAATTGCCCAAAATTCTTTGACCCCCAAAAAATATAAACTAAAAAAGATGTTCATTCTACAAGCTGGGCTAATGCCATTACAAGTCAAATACTGAGGAGCCTCAACAGCTGCCCACACGTGTGCGTCAGGTCTGAGCAGGGACCCACAGCTGCTTCGGGGGTTGAAGAAGGTGAGATGGAGAGGAAGTCAATGCCACTGAATCCTTTGTCACCCACAGGACAAGGCCAGAGATGGGGGTGCCCATGGGCGGGAGGGCAGGCGGAAGATCACCCCACTCTGGGGCACAGTGGCTTCACGCACTGCCTCCCCACGAGTGTCCTTGTCCACACAAGCTCATTTACTAAGCTGGTAGGGGAAACCATTCAAAGTGTGCTTTCTGATTTCAGTGGGGCTAGAGGTTCTTTTCCCGCTTCACTATTAAGGTAAATAGCCAACTTCATCGTTTTAGGAAGGAAAAGCATCAACTCTTAAAGACTGAACTCTTAGTGATTTCCTATGTGATCACAAGATTATCAGAGATTTTATTTTATAAATTTCTTGAGAGAAATGTTTAGACTGCCAAAGCAAAACTCCAAAGTTTCTTTAAAAGGGTCATTTGCATATTAAAATTACAGAGCATGTTCAAAAGGCAAGATTCCAAGACCGTCTATTTTTTTTTTTTAAATTCAAAGTATTCTGCAGATCTGCAAAATTACAATAGTATATACATATATACATATCTATATATCTATATCCATATTTATACATATGAATATATAATATATAATATATATGCGTATATATATGAATATATATTATATATATAATATATATCCCAACTTATTCTTCAGGGATCCATTCCAAGACTCTCAGTGGACGTTTCAGTTCATGGATAGTATGGGACCATAGTCACATATCTATATATTTTATATATATATATATATATAGATAGATAGATACACACACCTATATATATATATATTCTGTTTTTTTCTATACATGCATAGTTATGACAAAATTTAATTTATAAAGTAGGCATGGTAAAAGATTAACAACAATAATAATAAAATAGAAAGTTATACCAATATGCATCAAAAAATGCTCAGCATTAGTTATGGGTTGATTATTAACTAAAACAAGGATTATTTTAACACAATCACTGCAACTCAGTTACAGTCAATCTGGTAAGAAAGACAGCTATTGAGCAACCAATGGGTAGCATATACAGTGTGGAGACAAGGACCAAGGGATGACTGGTGTCCACCATTCCAGGGTGGAACTAGATGGTATGAGATTCCACCATGCTTCTCAGAATAGCCCTGAATTGAAGACTAACCTGTTGCTTATTCCTGGAATTTTCCACATAATATTTCTGATTGTGGTTGCAAGTGGGTAAATGAAACTGTGGAAGGAAAACCCATGGGTAGGAAAAGCGACCACATACATAAACATTACTTTTAATTGACAGTAGGTGAGAAGCACGGAGTCTGAAGCCCAAATCTCCATTCTGGGTTTGAGTTCGAGCCCTGCCATTTACTAGTTGTGAACTAATAAACTTGGATAAGTTTCCCAGCTTCTCTGTGCCTTGGTTTCTTCACCTCTAAAGCACAGAGCAATAACAACACTCAGTCCCTGGTACAGTGGCAAGCACTGGGTGTTTGTTGAATGAATAAAACATAAGTAATGGATGCTCACAATGATCCAATGAAGTAATCACTGCAATCTCCACTTTGTCTGATAAGGCAATTGCAGCCTAGAAGCCCATTTCATCACAATCTGGTGACGCAGTTCACATAGTGCGAATGCCACGTCTCCCTGACCCCAGAGCCCGTATTCTCACCACTCCAGTTCATCACCTCTTTTCTTCATCTGCACTTGTCAAGGAATTTCCTTCACATACTACTTAGTTTTAAAACTTATGCTTTTCACTTAAAGATATTCTCTATATATTTTGGATGCTAGTTCTTTAACGATGACAGGGCAAGGTGTTTAAATCTGTCTTATGCACTATGCATTTTAAGTTTGTTTTTAAACTACCAACAGAATGTTTATTTCTTTAACTGCTAACAACAACAACAACAACAAAACATAAAAGTGTGCATCCTCATCGGTCCCTTGTAATGTAATGCTTAAATTGAATTAAACATCTCTATCCCCTCAAACTTTTATCTTTTCTCTATAATGAATAATATTCCAACTCCTTTCTTATAGCTTTTCCAAATGCACACGCATTACATTGTCTGCAGTCATCTGACTTGCACAATAGCATACCTCCGCTTCTTGCTCCTCACTGTAGGTGAGTATTCATCAATCAACTTCTCATTCCGTCTCTCCTCCCTCTACTCACCCCAACTTATGGTAACCCTCATTGTACTCTCACCTTCTAAGATCCACTTTTTAATATTTCACCTCTGGGTGAGGTCAGGTGATGCTTCTCTTTCTGAGCCTGGATTATATCATTTAGCGAAACAATCTCCAATTCCACCTTTGTTGTCACAAATGACTGGCTTACATTTTGTTCATGACTGAATAGTATTCCATTGTGTACGTGTACCATATTTTCTTCATGCATTCCTCCCTTGATGGACCCTTAGGTTGTTTCCATTTCTTTGCTCTTGGGACTAGTTCTGCTATACACAAGGGAGGGGAGGTGTCATTTCAACGTATTGAATTCATTTTCTTTGACCATATACCCAGTAATGGGATGGCTGGATCCAATGGCAGCTCTATTCTTAATTTCTTGAGGAAACACCAGGCTGTTCGCCATAATGACTATTCCTACCAAGAATATGCAAGGGCTTCCTTATTTCCAAATCCTCACCAGCACTTGTTATGTTTTCTTTTTGGTGACAACCATTCTAAATGGGGTGAGATGGTATTTCCTTGTGGTTTTGATTCGCATTTCTCTAATGATTAGTGATGTTGAACAGTCTTTCAAATACCAGTTGACCATTTGTATATCTTCCCTTGAGAAATGTCTATTTAGGTATATTGACCTTTTTTTTTTTTTTGGTGGTACCAGGGTTTGAACCCAGGGGTATTTAATCATTGAGCCACATTCCCAGCTTTTTATTTTATTTTTTGCTTGGAAACAAGGCCCCACTAGTTGCTCAGGTCCTCACTAAGTTGCTGAGGCTGACTTTGAATTTGAGATCCTCCTTCCTCAGCCTCTGAGCCACTGGAATTACAGGTGTGAGCCACTACACCTGGCTATTGACCATTTTTAATTGAGTTTGTGTTGTTGTTGCTGTTTTATTTTTAATTGGATTTTGTTGTTTCATTTGTTTTTACTTTTGTTACTGAGGCTTTGGGGTTTTTTTATATACCTCTTTTTTTATACCTCTTATCAGAAGTATAGTTTACTATATTTCCCTTTATTCTCTAGGTTACCTATTCACTCTGTTGACTGATTCCTCTGATGAGCAGAAGCTTTTCAATTTGAGATCATTCCATTTGTCTATTTTTGCTTTCGTTTCCTGTGCTTTGGGGGTCTTGTCCGAAAAATGCTAGCCCATTCCAATATCCTGAAAATTTCCCATTTTCTTCTAGTAGTTTCTTAGTTCCAGGCCTAACGTTTAAGTCTTCAATCCATTTTGAATTGATTTCTGTTACTGTTGAGAAACAGGGTCTACACACACACACACACACACACACACACACACTCAGAGGAGCTGAGCACACAGCAACTCTATCTCAGCCTTGATGCTAAATCAAGAAAGAAATGACAGGCTTGTCAACAAGCAGCACCAGAACAACGGGGAGAAAAAGAGACCAAAAAGGTGAAGTTAGATCTCCACCTCACACTGTTCGCAAAAATATATTCTAACCAGAGAAGCGCTTTAAATAGGAAAATCAAAATGAAACATTTTATAGAAGAAAAGGTGAGAGAATGCAGCTTTTGACATTGAGCTCAAGAGGAATTTTTTTTAAATGACAACACAGGGGAACATATTGCTTAAGGTTGATCCGTCTGTCTCCAGAAAAAATACAAACACACACCGGGAAACACAAGTTCCCCTTCCCTGATGTGACTCCCCAGGCCTGTTTGTTTAACCTTGCGTGTAAACCACAAAGATTTTGCCACTATTGCTTTATAATAAGCTTCGCTGTCTTCCCTTATTATTCTTTTATGGATGTATTGCGTTGGTCTGCCTGGGGCTTCATTCCTGTTTGCAGGTCTGGGCTGTCTTCAGAGTTCAGATTCTCATTCCTGAAGTCACCCTTCCTCAGCGATGCTTGTGAGTGGGAAGCCATCCGGATTGTTGTCTGAGAGTGGCTGCGTTCCCATCTGGGTGTCAGGTTGTTATTTACCAGCATGTGAGATTCTGTGCTGGTGGCTTGGCTGTGTTGTCTCCGTCCACTTAAGACACCACTCCATTGTCCTCTGTGGTTCTGGCACCTGAGGGGTGTCCCCTCTAGAGCTCAGCTACATGTTTAAAAGAATCTTCATTAAATGGCACACAGCTCTTTGGCATCTGTGCCAAGAGGGCATTCATGTTATGAAGCAGAAATCTCAGGAGGCCCTCAGCCTCCAGCCCCACCATGCTGTGGAGAACATGAAGAAGGCAGTGGGGGGATTTTTAAAATTTAAGGGAGTCCTTTCTGTCCTCATTTTGATGTGCTTCTATGTTCAATAATACTTCCTGGACCTGTGTTTTTACCTCCATGTTTATTATATTCTGCTTTTGAAACAATTTCTGGATATTTGGTCCTTGGCATTGATTGGACGATCTACATCATTGAAAAGGGAAGAAGTAGAATATTTCAGGAAAAGAATCCCAGATGGGCATTGGCCTGCAATCCCAGTGAATGGGGAGGCTGAGGAAGGAGGATCACAAGTTCAAGGCCAGCCTCAGCAACTTAGGGAGACTCTAAGCAACTTAGAGGGACCCTGTCTCAAAATAAAAAATGAAAAGGGCTGGGGGCTTAGCTAAGTGGTCAAGCACCCCTGATTCAATCCCCAAACCAAAAAAAAAAAGATTCCCTCCTGGGCATGAGGTCTTCACAGGTCCTGGGTTCCAATGCTATCCCTGCTTTGGTCCCTATATTAAATCTTCAGAAGCAGGTCATTGTATATCCCTGCAATCCAGAGCAGAGACCCATACATGGAAAGAATATTTTGAGTCCTCAAAAAGGAATATTTGGCAAGGAGACCATGGGAAAAAACAACACAAATTAAACAAGAGCAATAAAGAGATGTGCCTGTATGCATGCACAAAAAGCTTATTTTGGATGGGAAAACACTGCTTGATATTAAACATAAATTTTTTAAGAAAAATATCAAAACTAAGATGTTTGTTTTGCAAAAAATTAAAATGCAGATTTGGTCATGGATAGAAACATATTTAGGTGTGGGATGTGACTTGAGCAGAAAGAAAATCTAAGGAATGGATCAGTAACTAAAAAAGGAATTATTGAAGAGCATTTCCAGACCACGGAGGATCACAAAACTGACTCTTATTTAGGAATATTCATTTTATTTATGTAGGAATTTAAATCCCAGAGAGACATATTATCAGTCTCTCAACTCTGGGGAGTGAATTGGATATTAGACATATAATATGGAAACATAACTATTTGAAAATCATCCATATTGTTGCATATCTCAAGAGCTCCTTATTGTTTGTTGCTGAGTACTATTTCATTGCATGCTTGTACTATTTTGTTCATGCATGAAACAGTTTATGGATATTTGGATTGTTTAATGTTAGGAGCTGTTACAAATAAACATGGATGATGGTTGGCATACATGTTTAGTAAGGACTTGTTTCTGTTGCCCATTTATTTTATAGATCCCCTGCAGTAAGATGACTGGATCACAAAGCAGGTATTCGTTACCACTTTTTTAAGGAAAATGCTAAATATTTTCCCAATAATGATATCATTTTACCTTGCTATCTGCAGAGTATGGGAGCTCTTCTTTCACTACCATCTTATCAGCATTTGGAAAGATCAGTCTTTTTAATCCTGGCCATGCTACAATGTATCTCACTGTTTTTAGTGAGATACTATAAACTATTGTCTCAGTGAGATACTATATATCTCATCATTTTTTTAGTTTATGTCCACTAATCATTAGTAATGATGAGCAGCTTATCATATGCTTACTTCCATCCAAATTCCTCCATCACAAAGTGTCTATTCAGAACACATTTATCAAAGAGTTTCTTTTCTAATTATTGAGCATTTAAACTTTTCACAGACGTATACTTCAAAATTACGTTCTCCCAATCTGTGGTTTATTTTTTTCCATTAACCATGTCATTTTCTTTTGGAGGGGATAGTTTTTAATTTTGATGACTTCCAAGTTTTCAAATTCCTTTTATGGATAATATTTTGCCATTGTAGCTACAAAATCTTAGCCTAAGGCAGACATAATGATTTTCTCTTGGGTTTTCTTCTAAAATTTACATGGCTTTAGGTTTTATGCTGAGTACATTTTGAGATAATTTTCCAATAATGAGATATGTGGGTCAAAGTTCACTCTGTGGGCTGTGGATATCTGAGTGTCTAGTGCCATTTGTTGAAATACTTACATTGTTTTGAGAGATGAATATTTTTTAAAAATAACTTTAGTTCAATAAAACAGTTCTTTTGTTTCTTCTTCTGCTTGTGTGCTCAGGAAAACCTTCTCCAACCAGGAAACAAGTAAATAACATTTTCTCCAAAGACCTTTTAATTTCTTCTTCATCTCTTTTTTTAATTTGTGTTTTAATCTAATGAGTATTTGTTGATTGCATGCAGGTCTTCTTCTGTACAGTGTCTGCCCATTTCCTTAGCCCATTTATTGATTGAGTTATTAGTGTTCTTGGTGTAAAGATTTTTGAGTACTTTGTAGATTCTGGAGATTAGTGCTCTGTCTGAAGTGTGTGTGGCAAAGATTTTCTCCCACTCTGAAGGCTCTCTCTTCACATTGCTGATTGTTTCCTTTGCTGAGAAAAAGCTTTTTAGTTTGACTCTATCCCAATCATTGATTCCTGCTTTTATTTCTTGTGCTTTGGGAGTCATGTTAAGGAAATCTGGTCCTAGGCCAACATGATGAAGATTTGGACCTATTTTCTCTTCTATTAGGTGCAGAGTCTCTGGTCTGATTTCTAGGTCCTTGATCCACTTTGAGTTGAGTTTTGTACAGGGTGAGAGATATGGGTTTAGTTTCATTTTGCTGCATATGGATTTCCAGTTTTCCCAGCACCATTTGTTGTGGCAGACAGAGATATGTGAGTAGACAGACATAGATTACATAGATATAGGTGTGTGTCTGTCATTGGTTAATATTTAAGAACTCTATAAGATTCTGTACTTCAAAAGGTTTCAGTTGATGTCAAATACTTACATGGAAAACTGAAACCATAAAAACAAGAACAGATAAGTTCTCCTTTGAATGGAATGGTAATGAGACATGAGCTATTACCACATACACAGGAAATAGAAATATTAGAATCAGATAGCAGATATAAATTCCATGTAATACATTTGGAAATAGTGAAGAATCTAAGAAAATATAAAAGGACAAAATTGGGTAAAGAAAGTTGAAAAAGTGAATACAAAATAAATAAGGAAGAAATTGGAACTTTTTCAAGGAATTCCCTCTATGAAATGCTGTAACTCCAGACAGCACTGTGGATGGATACTTTCACCAAGCCCAGAGAAGTTCCATGGAATATGAATGGAAGCACAGCATGAGAAAAGATGGGCATGTTCCCAGTTGGTTTTTTGCAAAACTAGTAAAATAAACTAAATCCACCTCCCCACACACACACTCACCAAAAACCAACCAAACAAACAAAAACTAGCTAAGGGGAACCTCAATTGAGCATATGGATAGGAAACATTCTAAATTGCTTTGGAAAATGAAATTTATTAAAATTAACAATATGGAGAAAAATTAATGTCTTGGATCCAATAGGACTTTATGCTAGAATGTGATGATCAGTTCATTATGGGTAACCTATTAATATTAAATCAATAGAGAAAAATCATGTGCAAAATGTTTCCCAGAGGTCTAAAGTTTAAAGTTTCAAAATTTTGAGATTATTGTAGATTCACACAATATGCAACAATATACAACAATAATGTGGAAAGATACACTCTGCTGCTCAGTGTAACAATGTGCATAACTACGCACAAGCAGGAAATTCATATCGGGAATAAACTCTATCTCCCTTTTTCAGATTTTTGTCCATTGACTGGTGTGAGTTTAGTTCTGTGCAGATTCGCAAGCCCATCCCCACACTTAAGATGGGACTCAGTCCCCCGTAGGATCCCCCATACATTTTTCCTAACCACAGCCACTAACCTGTTCGCTTTTTCTAAGTTCTGTCATTTCATTTTCAACATGATGTAAAATATGTAATCTTTCCACGATTTGCTTTTCTTTTATTCATTCACCAAAATTCCTTTAAGAGCCATCTAAGTTTTTGCTCATATCAAATTTTCTTTCTTTTTTATTGATAAGTAGTATTTCATAGCATGGATAGGTCACTGTTTTTTTTTTTTTTTTATTTTGCTTTGTTTCACCAATCACCTTTTGAAACATTTATGAACTCTGTAGTTTGGAGCAACTATGAATAAAGTTGCTCTGAAATTCAACTGTAAATTTTTCTTTGAACATGAGTTTGTTTTTGTTTTTGCTTTTGTTTCTGTTTTTTGTGGGTACTGGGGATTAAACTCAGGGGCACATCCCCTGAGCCACATCCCCAGCCCTATTTTGTATTTTATTTAGAGACAGGGTCTCACTGAGTTGCTTAGCACCTTGCTTTTGCTGAGGCTGGCTTTGAACTCGAGATCCTCCTGTCTCAGCCTTCCAAGCTGCTGGGATTATAGGCGTGCGCCACCGCACCCCACTGAACATGAGCTTTTACTGTTTAAATGTTTCATAAAAACAGTCCAACTCGTGGCTCTTATAGTTTTCTTATGTTTAATAATTTTATAATCAACTACCATACTCTTTCATTTTATATTCCCTCTAGCAGCATAGGAGTGTCTCACCTCCTTAGTGGCATTTGGTAACATAGCTGTTTTCTAACTCTAGTCATTCTTCTTGGTGTGCAGTCACATCTCCCTGTGGTTTCCCTTGCATTCCCTTGATGGCTAATGACATTGGACATTTTTTCATGTACAGATTGGCCATCCATATCCATCCGTGTGTCCTCTTGAGTGGAATATCCATCCACATATTTTGCCCATTTTCTAATTGGATTGTTTGTTTGCTTACATGACCTCCCAGTCTGTAGCTTGTTTATCAAACTTCTTAACAAAGTTATTATAGAGCAGAATTTTACATTTGAATGAAACCTAATTTATCAGTTGCTCCCTTTATGGATTGTGCATTTGATGTCATGTCCAAGAACTCTTCGCTTAGCCCCAGCCATGAAGGTTCCCCTGTGCTTTTTAACATGTGCTGTATTTCACTACCTTTGATCTTCTGATTCATTTTGAGTTAACTTTGTATAAGGTCAAAACTGTAGATAGAGGTTCATTGGCTTTGCATATGGAAGCCCCATTTCTCCAACACCATTTATTGAGAAGCCTCCCCTTCCTCTACTGAACTCTTCATGCGACTTTGCCAGAAGTCACTGGGGTATATACACATGAGACTATTTCCGGGTTCTCTGTTCTATTCTACTGCCATGTATCTATCCCTCCACTGATATCACACTATAAGAATCTGTGTTCTTCCACTTTATTCTTCTTAAGAATTGTCGTTAGCTATTTCAGGGTATGCTATTTTCTGTATAAATTTTCTCACATCAATTTTATCTAGAGAATCCATTGCTGTAGTTTGATAATAATTGCTCCAAACCCATAGAACGTTTAGAGAATGATTAATATCTTTGCTATGTCAAGTCATCCAAGCCATGAAGACTGTACATCTATCTATCTCTTCAGTTGGGTCTTTAATTTCATTCACCCACAGTTCAAAATTTTCAGCATTGATATCCTATATTTTACAATAAATTTATAAATATTTCATTTTTTATTTAGCAGTTATGTATATTATTTTTTTTAAATAATTTAACCTTTATTTTTTATTTATTTGTTTTTATGTGATGCTGAGGATGGAACCCAGTGCCTCATCCATGCTAGGCAAGGGCTCTACCACTGATCCACAACTCCAGCCCCATAATATTGTGTTTTTAACACTGTTTTCTACTCATTTGTTATTCATTTATAAAAATATGACTGATTTTTTTATGCTGATCTTGGAATTGTATTTAAGTTCTGAGGTATTATTGTGATTCTTCAGGATATGCTGCAAAGAAAATAATGTCAACTAAAAATAAGGACTTTTTTCCTTTTTTTTTTTTTTTTTGGTATGCATGTCTTTTATTTCTTAAGGCATTGGTAGAATTTCCACCATGATGTCAAGTAAGAGTGATGAAAGAAGACAACTTTCCCTGTTCCTCATCTTAGGGGGAAGATTTCAATCCTTTACCATTAAGTATGATGACAGCTATAGGTTGTCTGTAAATGTTCTCTATCGAATGGAAGAAATTCCTCCCTGTTCCGTTCTGAGAGTTCTAATCATGAGTAGTATTAGAATTTGTCAAATGATTTCTCTGCATTAGTTGGTATAACCCCATTATTTTTCTTTTGCAACTTGTTGATGTGTTGGATTGCATGATTGATTTTTGAGTGTGGAACCAGTCTTGCACATCTGGAATAAATCTCATTTGGCCATGTTATATAATTCTTTTTATACAAGCCCAAATTTGATTTGCTAATATTTTGTTGAGGATTTTCATGACTCCATTCATCAGAGATATGGGCCTGTAATTTTTGGCCCCTTCTTGTCTATTATTGATAAGAGATATTGCTAGAAACTCTGTAAGTTGGTGTTTCCTCCTATCTTTGAAAAAGTTTGCATAGCATGGATGTTACTTCTTTAAATGATTTGTAAGATTTTCTAATGAAACCATCTGCTCACAGATTTCTTTTTGGAGAGCTTTTCTCTATAAATTCAGTTTCTTTAATGTTTTATTACTATCCAGGTTGTCCATTCCATGTTGGTTGATTTGGGATAGTTTTTGGCTTGAGGGAGTAAGTCCTTTTCTTCTAGGTTGTTGAAATGTGAGTATTAAATATTATAGAGTGTCTCCTTACTTTTTATGGATTCTGTAATAATATTCCGTGTTTTATTCCTGACATGGATGATGATTGTCTTCTACCTTTCCATTTTTGTTTCTACGGATTCATCCCCCACAAAAAGCCCACTTTCCCCCCACTGTCTTTTATTTATTTATTAATTTTTTTGACTTCTGCTCTTAATCTTTTTTGTTCTCTTCTTTCTGCTGATTTTTTAAATGCATTTTGTCTTCCTTTTCTAGTTTCTTGAGGTAGAAACTTAGATTATTAATTTGAGATCTTTCCTCTTTCCTAGTGTAAGCATTTATGCTATGAATTTTTCTTTCAGTGATGCTTTGCCTGTACCACGTGTATTGATATATTGTATTTTTCTTTCATTTTCTATTTTTCTTAATTTCCTTTGATACTTTTTCTTTTACCCATGGTTGATACAGAAGTGTGTCATTGAGTTTCTGAGTGTTTAGAGGATTGCAGAACATTCAGAGCTTTCTTCATAATTTCATTTCTGAAAAATGCTTTGATTTATTTTATGCAATCCACCTTATTAAATGTTCTGTGGGCCCTTTATATATGGTCCTTTGAATTTATTGGGCATTTTTTTTTTCATTTCTTCTATACACTAACTGATTTTTTGTCTTCTTATCAATTACTAAGAAAAGACTGCTGCAGTCTGCAAATTTAATTGTGGATTTGTCTATTTTATTTTGTAGCTCTAGGAGTTTTGCTTAGTGTATTTTGAGACTTCATGTTACCAGTGCATACACACTTAGGATACTTAGTCTCATCTTTGTGGATTGAGATTTTTATTATGAAGTGATCTTTCCCTTTGCTCTGAAGTCTACTCTAGCTTATATTAATAAGTAACTCCCACTTCTTAAAGTTAATTCTTGCATGATATATCTGTTTCCATTGTATACTTTTAATTTACACATGTTGCTATGTTCGAACTGAGTTTCTTGCAGATAGTATATGGTTAGATCATTTTTTTAAAAAATCTACTCTGCCAGTTTTTATCTTTTTATTTTTTTCAGTTTGAATCTAACTTTTTTCCAATGATTTCAAAAATAGTCTGGGATCATAGAACATCATAAGGTGTTTATTATGGTTAATACTATAACATTTTGGGCTACCATTATTAGGTATTCATAACTACCTTTATTCGATACATATTTACTGGAAACCATACTAAATGTTTTAGATGCTTTTTTTTTTAATTTTACAGACTGCATTTTGATTCACCATATATTTAGACCATTCCTTTTAAAACAATTATTGATATCATAGGCCTTCAGTATGAAATTTTATAATTTGTTTTCTATTTATTTTCTCTGTTCTTCATTCCTCTTATTCTTTTTTCTGCCTTCCTGATAAATACTTATACATTTTTTTCAGGATTCCATTTTGATTGGTTTATAATGTGTTTGAGAATGTGCCTTTGTATACTTTTCTGAGAGCTTGTTTTACTAAGGTTTAATTTTTAAAGCACATCATAATAAAGCAAAATCAAAAATCTGCTCTCCTAACATAATGGATAATATTGACTTTAACATGCAAACTATCCCCTTGAAATCATGGCATTACAAGAATGCTTGTTATTAACATTAATATATCCCTTCTCTTCAAAATTCTAGCTAAAGCAACAAGACAAGAAAATAAATTAAAGAGTTTATGCCTGGAATGGAAAAAAAATCATCTTTTTATTATTTTATTGAGATTATTTTATTGACTTCTTAGAAAAACAAGAAATTAAAATTTTGAGAATTGATAACATTTATTGGTTTGTGACTAATTATAAAATAAACATGGAAACAGTTCTCTGCAGTCAACATTTTTAAAAGAAAATTTTACAGTAGAAATAATAAAAATCCTAGGAATAGGTGTATTTATTTTTAAAAGAAATCCTCAGAATTTTTTAGATTTAAAACGAGATTCAAGAAAGCATGGGGAATGCTATGATTTTGATTAAAAGGCTGTTTGCAAAAAAATCAAGTCTTTCAAATCAAATAATTTGCTAGGAATCAATAAAATGATTGAACCAAATTAGAATCATTCTACAATGAGCAATGAAGATAAATGACCAACAACATGTAGAAATAGCAAAATATGAAAAGAGAATTTGATCTATCTACCACTCAGAGATATTAGAAATTTCTTATCATTAAAAATGTGATGCTGGCCCTAGACCAGCCAGATGACAGATGAAGGATGTGAGGAAAGAAACTCCAGAAATAAAATGTAAAACTTAAAATTATTTTATATGCAACAAAACTTATTTTAAAACAGCAAAAGACCTGACCCTTTAAGTAAAATTTCAGAATGCTTGACAGGAAGAAGCACTACATTTTTTCATAAATAACAGATAATTTACAGAAGAAGACCTACAAGCAATCAACAGATATATGAAAAAATGTTCCACATCCCTAGTAATAAGAGAAATGCAAATCAAAACCATCTTGAGATTCCATCTCACCCCAATTAGAATGTCTGTTATCAAGAATACAAGCAACAATAGGTGTTGGCGAGGATGTGGGGAAAAAGGAACACTCATACATTGCTGGTGGGATTGCAAATTAGTGCAGCCACTCTGGAAAACAGTGTGGAGATTCCTTAGAAAACGTGGAATGGATCTACCATTTGATCTAGCTATCCCACTCCTTGGCCTATACCCAAAGGACTTAAAATCAGCATACTACAGTGATGCAGCCACATCAATGTTCATAGCTGCTCAATTCACAATACCTAGATTGTGGAACCAACCTAGATGCCCTTCAATAGATGAATGGATAAAGAAACTGTGGTATATATACACAGTGGAATATTACTCAGCCATAAAGAAGAATAAAATCATGGCATTTGCAGGTAAATGGATGGAGTTGGAGATGGTCATGCTGAGTGAGATGAACCAGTCCCCAAAAAACAGGCCGAATGATTTCTCTGATAAGTGGATGATGATATATAATGTGGGGTGGGAGGGAGGCAAAAATAGAGGAAGGATGCATTGCATAGGGAAAAGAAGTGGGTGGTATTGGGTGGGGGGTAAGAATAAAAACAGAATGAGACAAACATCATTACCCTATGTACATGTATGATTACACAAATGGTGTGACTCTACTCATGTACAACCAGAGGAACAACAGTTGTACCCCATTTGCGTACAATGAATCAAAATAAATTTAAAATAAATAAATAAATAAATAAATAAATAAATAAATAATTTCCTTTGAACCTGTTAATATAGGTCTTGGCTTCTTTTTATTTTCTTAAAGATACTATCCACCAGCTGAAAATAACATTTGTGTTTTATAAAATTCCTCAGATCTGTTTGTCAAATCTGCTTTTATTATAGTGGGTTTTTGTCCCTTTAGCTCACAGATTTATTTTGCTCTCATTTTTCTCAACTTCGTGTTATGATTCACTTCTGTTATTCAACTCTTTTTTTTAGTATCAATAGTATTTTATACTTGTGTCTGATCAGAACTGTGGCAGCATTCTGTATATTTCAATATGTGTTTTTTATCATAAATTTTTTATATTCTACAACTACTATTCTCTCTGCCCCTTTGTCATGCATTATTTCTGTGTCCTTTCATTTATGAAAAAAGATAAATATTTATAAGTATCTGTTCATATTTTTTGTTAACTTCCAGTTTTATCTCGCTGTTGTTAGAAACTTGGTGAGGGAGTGTGTTTTGTGGATGATACTGAGGTTTGCTTTGCACCTGATAGAACCGTATTCACACTGTGTACAGACGCTTTAACTGTGTCACATAATCATGTATCTATAATATCACATTAATGTAGTTGCATGATTTAGACCTTCTATGCTCATTAGTTTTGTTTGCTTATGATCTGTTAAGGACTCATAGAAGTGTGTCTGAATCTCTCACATCTGTTGATTTGCACTCAGTTGTCCTCTGTCTCCAACAGCACTTAATTCTCTGTTCAAACTTTCATGATGATTATTTTCTTTGATAATTATGCACTTAATTTTTAAAAGAAAACAAAATCCCTCTTGATTTTGGCCTCTGCATTTTGGCCTTCAGATATACTCTGGTGTTAACAGGTTACATTTTCCTCTAGTGATTTTGAAGCTCTGGATCCTGTTTTGACTACACAACTAGATGCCGTACTTTCCTTTCTCATGTTGGGGATGTCGCCCAGGCCTCACCCATGCAAGGCAGGAGTTCTGCCTCTCGGCTGTCGTCCCAGCATACTTGCCCTTTAAGACTTCTCTGGCCACGGATTCTTTCTATTGATTCCCTCAAATGCCCAGGAATGTTTGTCAACCTGCTGCATGGCTGCCAGGTGCAGCCATGCCTGATCTCCCAGTCAATGATGTTAGATGCTGTTATTTCAAAGCTGGAAAACCAGATTTTGAGTGGGTTTTTTTCCCATTTTGTTTGTGACTTGCATTTGCTCCCTCTTTTCCAAAATTTTCCCCTTCAATTTTTTTGAAGCCCAGGCTAATCTACAGAATGAAAAGTGAGAACTTTCTCATGGTGTCTTCTTTGAATCCAGTTCAGCTGCAGAATTGCTAGAACTTTCTGTAATTCAGCCTTAATTTCTAGCACTGGTTTTCTCCCACCCTGCCTTCTGCTTTTATTGTCTTTTGCATGTATTAATTAGACTCTATGAAGGGGTAGTTAATGTTTGTGTTCAAAGTGACTCTTTGCCTGGAGGACACTCATTCTTGAGGTTCCTTGCAGAATGAATTCTAGAAGAAGGAAAACTACAGAAAAGTTTGAAAAATGACCAATCACATTTTGAGCTTCCAAAACAATTCAATTTCTCATACTCTGAAACTTCCTATTTAAAACCATATACATAGATACTAAATATAAGAAAAAGGATATGAGTTCAATATCCTAAATGTACATGATTCATTCAGCTTCATATTGATTCTTAAGCCTAATATTTAAATATATAAGAAAGTTCTTATTTATCTCATATCCTCTCAGTAAAATGTTTTCTAAGGTAAAACAAAGGATTCTAAATGATTAAATCTCATAATAGTCTTAAACCATCACAATTACCATTTAATTATATAATTTAATGCAGTCTCTAAGTTTAATTAAATGAGACATTCTCATAACCCTATTTTCTATTAATTTCTGGGTTCTTTTTTATTTTTCATTTTTAGTTGTAGATGGACACAATACCTTAATTTTGTTTATTTAGGGTTTTTTTTTATGTGGTGCTGGGGTTCAAACCCAGTGCCTCACACACGCTAGGCAAATACTCTACCACTGAGCCAGAACCCCAGCCCTCTAGGTTCTTTTAAAAGGCTAAACACTACCTGCGAGCATCCCTAACTTTTCATCTTTGCATTTAGCAAAGGCCATGGGCCCTGAATCTCAAGAATGACTGCTCTACTTGACATCCAACAGTGTCATGAAGAGTCTCATCATTCTGAAAATTTCCTTCAGGCAGACCAAAAATGTTCCCACTGGATGCAAATTTCTTTAGAAATGATTTTAATTATTTCAGCTCTTTTTATAAATCTCACATCTTCTCATACCTTACAATGCTTTCAAATGCAAAATAATAATGCATCTAAACAGCACCAAAGCAAAACTGCTCATGTTCTTCTCTTCAGATGTCTCACTGAAGTCTAAATTCTAGATTTAATGTAATGTTTTGAATCATAAAGCTTAGGAGTTTCCACTCATCATTATAATTGAAAGTTTATTTTCCTCTGATGAAGTTACTCTAGAATGGCATGCACTGAATAATACAACCACAGTAAACTTTGGAAGGTAACTTGGAGATCATTTGTCAATTTGTCTTATTTACAGATGAGAAACTTGCCCCAGAGAAGTTCTGTGACTGGGGGTAATAAAAGAATCATCATGTCCGAAGCATCTGTGCTTTCTGAGCAAAACAGGACAAAGGCAAAAAGTTGCATTGGTTTGTGGCAAAATTCAGATCAAAATAAACTGAGTATAAACTGAGCATCTAAATTCAAAAAGCCCTCAATATTAGGATGAACTTTATTTATAGTTCCACATGCCCACTTTATCTGCGAGCTTTCTGATTAAGCAGTTGGTTGACGATGACTATTTAATCACAGAAACTCAATACTCACTTTTGCTAGCATTTATTATTTATTATGTGCTCACACTAATTTGAGCATCATACATACGTCACATCATTTAAACCTCATAACAATCCCATAAGGGAGACACTGCCATTATTCCTATTTTATAACAGCAATACTCTGAGCTCTTCTACAGGAGAAAATTTAAGGACCTTGTTCAAGTTCATAGACCCAGTATGTAAGTTAGACACAAAGAAAAAACTTGCACATCTATCTCCAAACTTCACCTCCCAGGCTTTATGGAAAGTTTGGCTAGTGCAGAGTTTTAGAGGACACTGTCCTTGCTCAGCTGAGATGCCTTTGGACCCCTTTATGGTGTTGTGCTGTGTTCCCCACTGCCTCTCTTGCAGGGTGCTGGCCTTGGGCTCCCAGAGTGAATACCTGGCTTCTTACTCCAAGTCAGTACATCTCTCAGGTTTGACTGGTCCTCCTGACCTCCCTGTGGGATCAAACTGAGGCTGAGACTATCTAACATGACTCCCTCACCAACTTCTTCTCTTACCTTGATCCTCTGATTCTACCACCAGTTCTTCCCAGGACCCTCTCCTTTGGACTCCATTTGCACACAGACCTGCATTCTCCCATCTGCTCCTCAAGACTCCAGCCTGGGACATTCATGCATGGATCCCACATGAGCAGAAGATGTGGGCTGTGGTGGAAAGCATCCCCTTCAGATTCCTTTGTTTTTACTTTTGCATCTCATTCCTCTGTTGGCTGTCAGAGACACTTTGCAGGATTCTTTTTTTTTTTAAATTTATTTATTTTGATTCATTGTACACAAATGGAATACAGCTGTTGTTTCTCTGGTTGTACACAGAATAGAGTCACACCATCTGTGCATTCATGCATGTACACAAGGCAAAGATGTCTGTCACATTCTGTTGTTATTCTTGCCCCCACCCTGACCCCACCCCTCCCTTCTCTCTATGCTATCTATCCTTCCTCCATTCTTGCCTCCCTTCCACCCCGCATTATGCATCATCATTCACTTATCAGAGAGATCATTCAGCCTTTGGATTTTGGGGATTGGCTAATCTCACTTAGCATGACAGTCTCCAACATCATCCATTTACCGGCAAATGCCATAATTTTATTCTTCTTTATGGCTGAGTAATATTCCATTGTGTATATTACAGAGCAATAGTAACAAAAACAGCATGGTATTGGCACCAAAATAGACAGGTAGATCAATGATACAGAATAGAGGACGCAGAGACAAATCCACATAAGTACAGTTATCTCATACTTGACAAAGGAGCGAAAAACATACAATGGAGAAAAGATAGCCTCTTCAACAAATGGTGCTGGCAAAACTGGAAATCCATATGCAGCAAAATGAAACTAAACCCATATCTCTCACCCTGTACAAAACTCAACTCAAAATGGATCAAGGACCTAGGAATTAGACCAGAGACTCTGCACCTAATAGAAGAGAAAATAGGTCCAAATCTTCATCGCCTTGGCCTAGGACCAGATTTCCTTAACATGACTCCCAAAGCACAAGAAATAAAAGCAGGAATCAATGATTGGGATAGAGTCAAACTAAAAAGCTTTTTCTCAGCAAAGGAAACAATCAGCAATGTGAAGAGAGAGCCTTCAGAGTGGGAGAAGATCTTTGCCACACACACTTCAGATAGAGCACTAATCTCCAGAATCTACCAAGTACTCAAAAATCTTTACACCAAGAACACTAATAACCCAATCAATAAATGGGCCAAGGAAATGAACAGACACTTTACAGAGGAAGATCTACAAGCAATCAACAGATTCATGAAAAAATGTTCAACATCCCTTGTTATAAGAGAAATGCTTTCCAGGATTCTAAGGAAATTGTTTGCAAAGAAGTTAGACTCTGCTTTGAATACCAAACAAGGAATCTTGTTTGGATAAAAGTTTTCAAAAAAGCAAGTACATATTTTTCCTTTTCAATTTTTCGCAATGAAACATTCAGCCCTTTGACCTTCCATATTGTCTCAGCATGGCATCATGTCCAACCTCACTGGAGGGCTCTAATACTGGTATCCATTTCTGTTTGACAGTTTTCCCCTTGTATAGACCCTCTGAGTTCTGGTACTTGGAAGTCAGACTGTTGACCAGCTAGGCAGTAGTGTTTGTTCACACATCCTATGACAACCGAAGACCAAGTGAGCCATACCACGTACACACACACACACACACACACACACATCCCAGTCTCTGGGGGAAGAACAAGTTTCCATCACTGGATGAAGGATGCTGTACCTAGCCTTCTTTTCACTTGTGTGCCTACCTTTGTCTCCTGCCCTCCTACCTGAAATGGCCCATGTTACCCTAACACAATATGACATCACCTCTGCTCACAGCCAGAGATTTCTTTCCGGGTCAAACCACCCATAGCTGTAATCACACAGATGTTGATTAGTCTTTTTTTCCAGAATGTGTAGGAAATCCATTTCCCCTGCTTAGGGAATTGAGCCAGGAGCAGCACTTTTGCAGCGGATTCATCCAGGTGAGTCTGAGTATCATTTAAAATGGGTCAGTCGGTTTGATGAGAGTTGATAAACTCTGGGTAGATGGTACCTTTTAAAATAAACATTTTTGGTCGGGGGACTCGGGACCTCTAGAGAAGGAGTATGCCACCCTAATGGGAAAATTCCACTCAGCCCATTAGGAGCTGCAGATGTCTGTGACCCACTTGGTGGCACTAGGTAGACATGGATTGGCTGCTGGAGTCAGAAGGGAACTTACACAGACATCAACTGCTCCAGGCCCTTGATTGACAGAAGAGGAAACTGAAACTTAGAGATGTGGACAAACCCCTTCAGTTTCTCTTTTTCCTTGTAACATAAATTGAGTCTTCGCAAAAAGGAAGCCAATGGAAACAGCAGATAGGAGGCTGCTGTTATCTGTCAACAAACTCAGCATCGTGGCCATTCTGCACTGGGACTCAGGACAGTTCTACTGGGCAGAATCTTTCACTGCTTGCTCGTGTTAGTAGGACTGTGGGTTTCAAGAGAAATTATTTCATCACGTCTGATATAGATGCTCAGTTTAAATAACAATTCTCCTTATTTCACAAGTGGGATTCAGCTAAGACTGAGGTCTATATCCAAGACGGTATCGTCCTTGACATTCAATCAAGCCTTCATAAATAAAGTCAATGGAGAATCCAAGACAGTCAGTCTGATAATTTGAGTCAAAATTTCATAAATGCCTTTTCTTTCCTTGGGAGGTATTTTGAGGCAAGTTGAGGGAAGAAGACAGCCTCCTGTAGGCAGTGTGATGTCTGAGTGGAAGCGGTTGGAGGAACTCTGGAACCAGGACAGGGGCTGTCAGAGGAGAAGAGCCATCCCTGGCTAGTACTGACAGTCAGGTACAGGTCATAAAGGTCAAGTTCCACTGGATGGGCCAAGTCAGAGATGACATGTAGGTTCTAAATCAGAGTCATTTTGCTGTGGTGGTAACTTGTCAATATCTAAAAAGCGCTTGAAATTCTGAATCTAAACAAAGATCTGTGGATTCTAAAGGTTGTAAGCCATGCAACAGAGAAAATTCTATGGGAATGCCATTCTGATGCCAAGGCAAACGAACAGATCAGATAAGACACACAAGAGTTTTTCTTCCCCCAAGTCCATAGCCTCAGGAGGGAGACAAAACCAGAAACTGGCCCCCTGCATGCTCTGAGATTAACAAGGTCCCATGATAGCAGCCAGGGCAGAGGCGGCCACTTCAGAGGGAAGGATCGGAGAGAAGCCATCCACCATCCCTGGGGAAGCAGGGAACTCAGAAAGCAGGTGTTTTCCCGTCTCCTAAATGGTAATGAAGACAGGGCTAGGTCAGAGGAGATCTCCTCGGGCACCTCAGATGGCGGGACAGTCGCTCTGCATAGGGAGCGATGAAACCTGCTTCCGCAGGCTGAAAGTGCATCTGTGAGCAGGAACAAACCAATTTCATGTCACAGGAGTGCAGATATCTGGTCATTCTTCTCCTTGGTATATTTAAATATGCTACTGTTTATTCTTTTCAGTATCACTGGGTTTACTCAAGTATGAACCGTGGGCCTTGCTTTCTTTAGCCGCTAGACTTTAAGGCAGTTGTTAAAAATGTTAACACCATGACTTCTGCCTTTGGGGCTTGATGAGGAGATACAAAATGTGCATTTTGGGCTGGGAATATAGCTCAGTTGGTAGAGTGATTGCCTCTCAAGCACAAGGCCCTGGGTTTGATCCCCAGCACCGCAAAAATAAATAAGTAAATAAAAATGTGCATTATTTTTTTCAATAGTGAAATCAAAGGAATCTTCTTGGCATCAACCTGCCCAGCCCATAAGATGGCTATACACGGCTTCCCTTCTCGGGCTTTGGAGCCCACGTGTCCTCAGATGAGTCTCAGCAAGGGACAAAAACCCTTTTGTGTTCCTCCTCCACAAATGTGAATCAGTTACCAGTAGATTTAAGAACAATTGGAAGCTTTTCCTGTTTTAAGACGGAACTGAAACAATAGTTGGTGATGACGAGAAGTTGTCATAATTGTTTTAATTGATGTTATTCTTGTGTTATCTCAGTTTATTGTGTATTTATACGCATTTGCTTATCGCAGGTCAGGCCTGGAAAGGGGCTTCCAGCTCCATTTACATGTCGAGTTAACACATCCCTCACGGCGTGCATGCACACTCCTCAGCCCCTCTTGTTTACATCAGATGGGCCCGCCATATGCAGTCGCTATACATTTCATGCCCACATGTTTATATCACACAGATAATCCATCTGAGATTGATTTCAACTTCACTTTTAAGTCTGTGGGACCCGCGGAACGAATATGCATGTTGAAATACAAGCTGAAGTTGTCATTTTGCCACAGAAAGAACAAAAAGAGCTAATGGTTGGGTGTTCTTTTTTTTTTTTTTTTTAACTCTTTGTTATGGATCTATTTAAAATAATGTTCCTGTGGTTTTTTTACCAGAATTTGCTGGAGAAAAAAAAATCACCATCCCTGTGCTGCAGTTCTCTCATTTCACACAAGGAATTTCTCCTCGCACCCCCACGGAGGCCCCCACTAGCCCTGAAAGCAACAAGATGGCCCAAACAAAACCACAAAGAGGACAAGTCGGGGGAAATGCATTCTGACGTCAAGTGCTCACAGCACAGCTCTGAAATCCACACTGTTAGTGAACGGTAAACACCTATGCACACATTCCTACCTTTCCTTCATATCCCTGTATCCAAGCACCGCAGAGAAACCAACAGGCATGCTGGGAGAGCCGAGGGAGCAAGTCACTACAAATTCACAGGCCACGTGGGCACATCAGGAAATGTGTTTTCCTGGGGGTTCCATGACCCTGATGTGTTCATTCACACCCAATCACAGTCACACGCTGTTTTTGTCTTTGCAGCCCAGGTGGGGCTGTGACCCAGCAGTGAACAGAACTGGATGAACCAACAGACCTCAGACATCACTGCACCCTAAACTATTCCATCATCTCCCTGGTAGGCAGCTCTTGGACTTTCCTCTGTGGAGAACAAGGGAGATTCCTTTAAAGGGGGCGGGGGCTTGACAGTTGCTGGCTTTCCTATTTCATTTAATAAATATCTGAATCCAAACATTGCCCAGGGTAGTGGTTTGTA
>JAJEJO010000907.1:1053889-1079107 GCA_020662805.1 Glaucomys volans
CTTTCTTTCTTTCTTTCTTTCTTTCTTTCTTTCTTTCTTTCTTTCTTTCTTTCTTCTTTCTTTCTTTCCTTCTGTTTCTTCTTTAATTTTATTCAATTTTTTTGAGGAAATAAGAGAGTAAAGGGATAAGTGGTAGAATTCAGGAAACAAGCCTTCACAATTTTGCTCCCTAACAGAAAAGATGTGTGTTTTAGGTGAAAAGATTATTGACACACATCCTGTATGCATGAACTCAAAGCACATCTAAACTGATAAGGAAAGTTTTGGAAATGCCTAAATTCCTCAAATCAACCTTTTATTCTCTTTCTTCCAAAGAAGATTGTGTTAGTCAGTTTCTTTTGCTGTAACTAAATACCTGAGATAATCAATTCATAAACAGGAAAGGTTTGTTTGGGCTCAGTTTTGGAGTCCATGATTGTTCAGCCCCATTGCTTTTGAGCCTGTAGTGAGGCAGCATTTCATGGAGGGGAGAGTGTGCTAGAGCAAAGTGAAATTTATCACAGTAACTTGGAAGTGAAGAAGAAAGAGTAAGAGCCTACATTCCACAATGGGACATCCCCCCCAGTGACCCAACCCCCCCCCATGCCCACCTCTTAAAAGTTCTATCACCTTCCAATACCTCCAAGCTGAGCATCAAACCGTTAACACAAGGGCCTTTGGATAACAACTCCGATCCAAATTAAAGAATATTCTTAGGATCAAATCTTCATAAATCTGTTTCTTTAGTCTACTGCACAGTGTTTGTTGGCATTCAGTGGTAAATACTTCCCATCCGTGTTTTGGATTCATTGAACGTGTTACAATGCAAAGTTGATTATTCAGTGTTTGATTTTCCAGTTCAAAATTTGTTTTTTGGATTTAAGGTGGCAAGTAAAAACCTCACATCCCTCTCCTGGTTTGGTGTCTTTCTCAAAATCAGTCCTTTCTGACTGATTTTTGGTCAAATCAGTGAAATGCAACCCTAAATATCCACTATGTGTATATAACTACTAGGCTTCTTTCAGAATGGATTTTAGATGAGTACCCTGATGTGACCCTGATGTGACCAACCTAGGTTCAAGGGACCACATAAGCAAGCTTCTTTCTGTAAGTCTTCCCAAGGCCAAGAACAGCTGGATTGAAAAAAGAGCATGTTGTGTTGATCCCACCATGCCCAGCTGCGCTCTCCCAAATCACGGCTCACATAAGTCCCAGGACAGAGGGAAATGGAAACACTTCTCATGTCTTTTTCCATCCTAAAAAAAGTGAAATGAAAATTTTATTTTTCTTATGTTGAAGCTAGGATTGGAGAATTGGTTTCCTCTTTACAATGGAAAGTTTGTGTCCCTCCAAAATTCAGATATCGAAATCTCCACCCCTCACATGATGTTATTAAAAGGTGAGACTTTTGGAGGATGAGGGGGTTATGAATAAGATTGGTTTCCTTGTAGAAGAAACCCCTTCCACCATGAGAGGACACCAGGAGGGTGCCATCTTTGAACCAGGAAGGAGGCCCTCACCAGGCACTGAATCTGCCAGCTCCCTGACTGTGGAGTGCCCAGCCTCCAGAACTGTAAGAAACAAATTCCTGTTGTTTATGAACCACCTGGTTTATGGCCTTGTGTCCTAACAGCCTGAATAAAATAAGATACCTTAACAATAAAGCCTCAAACATTTCTGGGACATAACATCCAAATTAAATAGAACACAAAACACATTTACCACAGGGTCCACCATACAATAAACTCTCAGATGGTATTACTTTTATTGTTATCATTATCGTTCCATATGAAAGTTGATAGTACCTTCAGATTCCAAAACATGCTTTGATAAATAAAATAATGCACCTGCACTTTGAAAATGATACTGAGCTTATTGAAAATACTTTCCATTCTTTTATCAATAGCTGTTGAAGCATGGCTGAGACATGTAAACACCACTCCTCGAGCAGAGCATGGAAACCTTCCATGCCTCCACCCTCATCCTCACCTTCTGACTCATTGTGGCCATAGTGGGAAACTTTTTTTACTTTTTTTGATAATGTAGCATCACATAGAGAGAAACCATAAAGACTCCTCTCCTGGCCACTGTACCTGAGAGTGTCCATTCTAAGTGGTTGAATATGAGGTATTCACAATGCTTCTCCCTCCACTTCACCAGTCCATGTGCTGGTAGAGGGGTTAGAAAATTAAGGTATAAGAAGTCTGCAGCTTGTCGTGGTGACTGAGCAAAGATGTGAGGTGATTGTATGCAGGCAAAGGAATAGCTGCATTCCAGGTGAGCATTTATCCAATACATCCCTGAAATAACCAATAATGTTCCAAAGTCTTCTAGAATGGAAGTGATCTAAAGTTGCAAGAGCAGCAGGTATTGGAATTGGTGCAAGTTCATGCATTTCTAAAATAAGTCAAATTTAAGTTTTTCTCTTGCACCAAGACAAAAATACTTGGATATTTGGTGGAAGTGGGGAGTTACTGGGAACTCATATATTATTATATATGTTCTGTGCCTCTGCAATAAGCTAGGTACTGAGCTATCTAGGTAATCTAGGTATTAAGCTATCTCCCCTGATGATTGCAGTACTGTGGGATGCACTAAGGGCAGAGCAGGGGTTATGATTGGCCGTGCCATGGGGAAGCACCTGTGGAAAGGTGTGACTTTCTGAGAGATGCTGGTGCTCAGGAAGGGCATTGATACTGAGGGAAGAGAGAGCAACATTCAACCAGAGGCAGGATCCAGGCTCTGGGGAGTAGAACCAAGGTTACTAAGATAGAGGGACCAGTGTAGCTGAGGGTGAAAGTGCATCTGAGTTGTTTGGAGAACTTGCTTCCAGTTCTCCAGGGGTAGAGAACTGATAGACCCAGTGCTCAGGAGAGCAGCAGGAGCTTGTGGAGTAGTGAGAGCTGAGGCTGGGGAGGCAAGCAAGGGTGAGCCATTCCTGCTCACCAAGGAGTGCTGCTTCAGCCCAGAGGTGATGAGAGATGATGGTGACATTGTCTCTATCATCATCCTGATATAGTTTCAGGACCAAGGTGAAAGTAATCATCCACCTTTAAACTGGGTTAAGTTGCAGTCCATGTCAAATAAGGACTGACCACAGAGGTCATTTAGTTACATACCTGCCTCAACTTAGGAGTTTGACAATTTTCAACTTCATTTTGGTGCGAAAGACACAGACTTTCGATGGGAAGCATACCTCTAATTTTGAATATGGATCTTTTCCTGGGATGGCATGATATCCTCTCGTGCTGAGCAGCAGCAGCTGTGAGCCCCAGCTCCCCATCAGCCATCACCAGGGTGAACCACTGAGACTCCAATGTGCTGTGTTGCTAAGCGATGGTGTTCAGTGGATTCGGGGTGTAAATGCATTTCCATTTTCTAGACTTTCAACTTCCAATTGATTTACTGGGACATAACCTCATGGCAAGTCAGAAACATCTGTACAAATTTCAAATCAGGCAAATAATACTTAGGATTCTTTGAAGCTGATTAATACCTGATACCAACCCCAAGTCATAAATCCCTCGGATAGTTGGAGAATAATACTCACAGAGAAAAATTGGGGCGATGAACTGAAGAAGGCTTTCCCCAAAGGTGGTCATTTCGTTTTTCCAGAATAACATGTATTTATTTAGGAACTACTGATTCTAGCTCCCTGAATCGGATCTGGAGTGTGGGCATTGTGTGGGCATCACAGTCCTTTCCTAAAGGTGATTTGGCCAAGCAAAATCCCAGGCAAATTCTGTCTCACATTCCCTTGCCATGCACGGAAGCCATCAATTTAAGCTACCTTCTGTCTGGATTTCCCCTGCCAACAATTTTCCGCTCGATCATTGTTACCAATTGCTAAAGTGACCCTTAACGATGGCGGCTGGAGAATTCCCTGGTCCCCTCAAAGCAATGGAGAGATCCTACAGCAGTGGGATTTTTATTATTAGCCTTGTGCCCCATGCAGATACTTAGGTGGATGCATTTTTCTCGTGTCCTGATGAGGCACTCTTCAAATGCTAGTGACCGGACATCAGAGGATGAAGTTTGGCCATGAAGGCGGGCCGCTGTCTACAAAGACCCATGTGTCCCCATCAAGGGGGTCCTGTTCAGTTTGAGAGAGCAGCAGATATTTAGCTTTTAGCCCATAGCCCAGAATATTTGGGGAAAAAAATCCATAATAGAGTGGCCAGAAAGGAATATCATTTTTTTGTGTGAATAGTAGTTGCCCTTCATCTACTGAGAATATGTTCCCAGAGCCCCTGTTGATGCCTAAAACCAAGGGTAGTGTCCACCCACCCATACTGTGTGTTTTCCTATTCGTACATACCTACACTAAATTTTCTCAATTTTACTTAAAGAAAGCACTTTCTGGTTCTCTTTGGAATATCTGAATTGCCAGGATCACTATCCTTATGCTTTGAGCTCATTATTAAGTAAAATAAGGATTACTTGAACACAAGCACTTCGCTCCCTGGTAATTGAACTGGTAACTGAGACAGCTGCCAAGTGGCGAATGAGCAGGAGCATCCACAGGGTGGTTACACTGAACCAGGGATGATTGACTTCCTGAGTGAGGCAGAAAGAATGATTTAAGGTTTCATCAAGATACTCAGAATAGTGTGCAACTTGAAAGTTATGAACTGCTTATTTCTGTAAGCATTTACCTAGTTGTGAATGCATCCGTTCATTCAATGTCTACTGACCATCTTCCACACAAAGGGGAACCGTGCAGACACAGGGGCCACTGATTGGGCAGACCTTTGCTTTCTGCAATGGGGTCAACCCATAGCACACTGGATGCACATCCAGGGATACAACTGAAACGTGTTCATGGTTGAGATATAATGGGCTGCCATGAGAGTGTGCAGAACCAGCAGCCCTCTATCCAGGTCTTGCTTCAGTGGAGTGTGAGTTAAGAGTCAAATGTCTTTCACAACATTAGAATCTCTTCCATTAAAAAAGAAAGAGGCTAAGAATTTTTTCTTATGTTAGTCAATAAATGTACAAATATATAGCTAAAGTCAATATGCCCAATGTACCCACTCTGGAACCATAAGTTATAGGTAGAAAATATCACAGGAAAGATGAACCTTTAGGGTGTCTAAAATAGATGCTTAATACAGAACTACATAGCCTAAGTATAAGACATATTTAACTTTCCCACAACAAATGTATTTTCTTATCAAGACCATTCATCTTTCTTAAACATGAATTATAAGTACACAGAAATGGTGTTTATTCAGAATCCAAAATGTCTTAAAAGAGAGACATAAGAACACATTATACAAAAATTCTTCTGTGACAAAAACTACCTAATGTCAAGGATTGATTATTAAAATTAAAATATTGATGATTTTCTTAGGATTGGGAAAATACCAGATTGATATTAAAAATCACAGAAATTTGAAGATCCTAAGAAACATTAAAACAAAGTTAAATTCAGTAGATAGTACTAAGCATATTTGGCTAAATAAAAATCCCTGAAAATGTATTACTTCAGCATTTTATAAATAGTAATTGCCACAGTTTGAATTGTGCATGTCCCTCAAAAGCCTGGGTGTCAAAGACTTGGGCCCCTGGGTGGTGCTATTGGGAGGTAGAGGAACCTTTAAGAGGCGGGGCCTAGGGGGAGGTTGTTAGGTCATTGGGACATATTCTCAAAGGGGATCATGAGACCCTGATCCTTTTCTCCTTTCTTTTGCTTCCTGGCCATGACATGAGTGATTTTGCTCCACCATGATGTGCTGCCTTGCCACAGGCCTCAAGCAGTGGGGCCAATCAACTGTGAGCTGGAACCTTCAAAACTGTGAGTCATAATAACCATTTTTCTTTATAAGTTGATTACCTCAGGGATTTCATTATAGCAGTGGAAAGCTGACCAACACAGTTACTGAATAAACGGAAGTATTTATTGCCTTTCTCTGATCTGCTTCACCTGTACCCTCCCCTTCTCAGGTGAAGGTGAATGAACTATTCTAGTTGTCCAGGCCAAAACTGAGTACTGTGTTTGTCTTCCTCTCCTGTTGCCAATACCCGCAGACCACCCATCTGAACATATAGAAGGATAGCAAACTCAAACAGTTTCTCCTAGTATATGCTAACAACAGGGATCAATCCTATAATCCCCAAATGTACGCAAATTCACCTTACTAGGAAGCAAGCAATCAGTTCTGCAGAAGACACTACGTGGGCAGCCTCTTTTTAACTTATTTCAATCCCAACCCTTACTATCCAGTAAGGTAGCGTTGGATGCCACAGGCTAAACATTCAGTCCTACCAGATTGCCTCTCCCACTTCAGACCCAACTGCAAGTCCAGGCCTGTAGGACTCTGCCCAACCAGCTACCATGTAGGGTTTCCACCACCCTTTCCTTGGTTTCAATTAATTTGACAAATTTTGGTTCATAAAACTCAAGACAACACTTAAGTTTACTGATTTATTAAAAAGGATGTTTTAAAGGATAAATATAAATAGGCAAGGTCTAGAAGTGTCCTGAGCACAGAAGCTTCCCTCCCCATGGAGATGGGTGCTTCCCACTCCCCACCCACCTGGCACATGGATGTGTCCTTGTTTACCTCCTGTAAGTCTCCACATGTTCAGGGATCCTGAAGCTCCCCAACCCTGTCCTTCTGAGTTTTTCTACAGGGATTTCATTTCCAGGCATGATGGATACATGGAAAGCATGCAGAAATGTGATTGAACAAAAGGGTGGGGAAGCCAGCCAGGAATCTGCTCCAATTCTTCTTGGGCTCTCTGTAGAGCATTCCTTCCTCCCAGGAGTGGGGCAGGACCTTTCAGAAATGGGGTCTTCAGAGAAAGACATTTTGCTTTTTTTTTTTTTTTTTTGGTACTGGGGATTGAACCCAGGGACACTCACCATTGAGCCACATTCCCAGCCCTATTTTGTATTTTATTTAGAGACAGGGTTCCACTGAGTTGCTTAGGGCCTCACTCAGTTGCTGAGGCTGACTTTGAACTCGCAATCCTCCTGCCTCAGCCTCCCAAGTGCTGGGATTATAGGCGTGCGCCACCACGCCCAGCTCATTTTGCTTTTTTGAGGTCTGTTTCAGAAGCCTAAATCATCCAAACATTCAAACAGAAGACCATCTTTCATCTTTATAGTTCTGAAGTTGTTTTGACATTGCAAAGGTTATGGGGTTTATCAATCAGGAACTGAGGACAAAATCTAAAATATGAATCATCATATCACATCCTATAGGCTTTATCTTCAAAATATGTCCAGCAGCTGACCTGTCCACCACCCACCAGGCTATCAGAACAGGTACTTTCTTCCCTCAGCTGTCTGAAAGTTCCCTCCTACACACAGAGGAAAAGCAGAAGCCCTCCTCATGATGTTTTGGTTAATCTCTCCACCTGTGCAGCCCAACACTTTCCTCACTCACACACAGTGTCCCAGGTGTGTTACTCCATTTTCTTCTTCTCATCTTCCTGGGCCCATCCGGCCTGGTACACGTAAACCAATTCTGTCAGACATGCTCTTTACCAGGTAGATTTATATCTGTCATGATACAAAGGAACTTCCCTGAAAGTCAGGGATTTTCCTATTTTATTTGTAGAAAAGTGCCTGACCCAACATAAGCATATTTTAATAAATGAACACCATCTTTCTGAAAATGTATTTACTAAAAAAAAAAAAAAAAATTATCCTTTTCCTGGGGGAATACTTTACCAAAAATAGCATATAATCCCTACCTCACACCACATCCACAACTCGAAAGGATCAAAGGCCAAAATAAAGAAGCTAAAACCCTTTGAAGAAGACTGAGATAAATCTTTGTGACTTTTTTTTTTTTTTTTTGGTACTGGGGATTAAACCCAGGGGCACTTGACCACTGAGCCACATCCCCAGCCCTATTTTGTATTTTATTTAGAGACAGGGTCTCACTGAGTTGCTTAGGGCCTCGCTCAGTTGCTGAGGCTGGCTTTGAACTTGTGGTCCTCCTGCCTCAGTCTCCCAAGTGCTGGGATTACAGGCGTGCGCCACCATGCCCGGCTAATCTTTGTGACCTTTGATTGAACAATGGATTTTAAGATATGACACTAAAATTGGAAGCAACCAAAGAATAAATACATTGCACTTCATAAAAGTTGTAAACCTTTGGGTTTCGAAAGACACCATAATGAAAGCAGAGAGAACATAGAAGGAATGAAGGAAAATTTTTGCCAAAAATAATTCCTGGTCAGAGGTTTATACCTAGAATACATATAGATTAAAGAATTCTTACAATTGCATAACAAAAAGACAAATAACTCACTTAATAAATAAGCTAAGGAAGTCTGGTCCTAAGTCAACATGATGAAGATTTGGGCCTACTTTTTCTTCTATTCGGTGCAGAGTCTCTAGTCTAATACCCAGGTCTTTGATCCATTTTGAATTAAGATTTTACAGGGTGAGAGATATGGGTTTAATTTCATTTTTACTGCCTATGGATTTCCAGTTTTCCCAGCACCATTTGTTGAAAAGGCTATCTTCTCTCCATTGTATGTTTTTGGCTCCTTTGTCTAGTACAAGGTAACTGTACTTAGGTGGGTTTGTCTCTGTGGCCTCTATTCTGTACCAGTGGTCTACCTGTCTATTTTGGTGCCAATACCATGCTGTTTTTGTTATGATTGCTCTGTAGTTTAAAGTCTGGTATTGTGATATCTCCTGCTTAACCCTTTCTGCTCAGGATTACTTTGGCTATTCAGTCATAAAAAAGAACAAAATTTTGGCATTTGCAGGTAAATGTATGGAATTGGAGAATATCATGCTAAGTGAAATAAGCCAATCCCCAAAAAACCAAAGGCTGAATGTTTTCCCTGATAAGTGGGGGTGGGGATTGGGAGTAAGAGAAGAATGGAGGAACTTTGGATTATGTAGAGGGAAATGGGGGGGAGGCGAGGGGTATGAAAGACAGTGGAATGAGACAGACATCATTACCCTATGTACATGCATGATTACATGAATTGTGTGAATCTACATCGTGTATAACCAAAGAAATGAAGAGTTGTAACCCATATGTGTACAATGAATCAAAATGCAGTCTGTAAAAATTTTTAAAAAGTGAAAAATAAAAATAGGCTAAGGATGTTGAATGGATATTTCTCCAAAGGAGATGTCGGTAGCCAACAAGCACATAAATAGATGCACAACATCTTTAGTCATTAGGGAAATACAAAATCAAAATCACAATAAGGTACCACGTCACACCCACCAGCATACCTCCAACAAAAATGACCGAGTACCGAACTTTGAGAAGGACAGGGAGAAGGTGAAACCTTCACACACTGCAGGAGAGAAGGCAAACTGAGGCTGTAACTTGGCAAAATAGTCTGGCAGTTCCTCAAAAGATAAAACAGAGTGGTCACATCAAATCAGCAATCCCAGTCCTAGGTGTATACTCAAAGAAAATGAAAACACGTGTTCATGCAAAAACAGGTGCATGGAGTTCTCAGCAATTTTATTCAAACAACACAAATACCAATCCAGCAACTGAAGAATGGATGAACAAAATCCATTTCATGGATTTTTATTCAACAATAAAATGGTAAACTATACACACATGGTGTAATGCAGAGAAATCTTTTAAACATTATGCTTTATCCATTCTTCCCTTACCTCCCCCCGCCCCCATTATGTGTCATCAACCATTTATCAGAAGGATTGTATAGAGGAAAACGAGGGGTGGGGAGGGGGCAGAGAAAGAAAGATAATAGAATGAGACAAACATCATGCACCCTATGTACATGTATGAATATGCAAATTGTATGATTCTACTTTGTGCACAACCAGAAAAACAATAGTTGTACTCCATTTGTGTACAATGAACCGAATTCGAAAAAGGAATTGAAATCACTCAATAATCAACAAAACATCAATAAATTCATTGCCACTACCCCCAAAAAACATTATGCTTAATGAAAGGAATTTATGAAGACCACATATGGTACAATTCTACTTCCATGAAAAGTCCATAGTGTGTAAATCTAGAAAGACAGAAAATGGATTAGTGGTTGCTTAGGGTTGGAGAGGTGTGAAGATTAGAGGTGACCACTAAAGAGCAGAGTTTCTTTCTAGAGTTATGAAAATATTCAAAATCAACTTTGGTGATGGTTGCACAACTCTATATAGTATACTCACTTAATACAGTGAGTATACTAAGTATCTGTACCATTAATTACTTTCCTTATTTATTGCCCATCTTCTTCATAACTTGAGCATCATGATACGAGGTACATTTTCCCACTCGCTGCTGTTCCCACAGAACCTGAATGGTTCCTGGCACGTTGTAGGTTCTCAATAAACACACATTGCCTACCCACTATGTGATAGCATTGTTATAAAGAGTAGAAAGTAACAATGTAGCTTATAACAGACACCTGGTATATGTACCCCCCAGGAGCATTATTTGGATTTTACTTGAAGAGGATAAATATTTTAGATTGAATCATTTTATTAATTGGCAAAAAAAAAGTATTTTCAAAGATTTCACTGACAGCTGAGAGTTTACTGCATTATTAAATATTTTAATGAAGTGTCCTCTCATAGAAATTGTTTCTTCTAAGCACACTGGAGTCTCATCTTAATTTTAACTTTGCTAATTAAGTTTTACAAAAAGATTTGCAGAAGGGATTTCAGTGAAGACCAACAGCAGTTCCTTGTTTGGTATACAATATACATTTGATTCTTCTTACACTTTTTAATGACTTTGTAGATAACCAGCCAAATCATGCTGATTATATAATCCAATGTTAATAATTATCTTCATGAAATTTATAGTCAATTTTCTAAGGAATCAAACTATCAGAGAAACATCTGTTTGTCTCTCTTCTGTGATATTTTTCTTGCTTTTAATTTCACTACTGAAACCAAAATGCCTTTTAAACTCCTTTTGATTCAAAATTCCAAATGCTACATTTCTCATGCAATGGAATATTGGACTCTCTCACCTAGTGCAATGCTATTTGTGGATATTGCAGTGTCTGAGAGATATTTTGAAAAGTTTATTCCCAAGAGGCTACCTTGAAAAAAAAATACACAAACACTAAAATAACAGGTAAAGTTTGGGAATTGACCACCACAAGGGCAAAACACAGATATACATGTTATGGTTTGGATGTGAGGTGTCCCCCAAAATCTCCCGTGTAAGACAATGCAAGAAAGTTTGGAGGAGAAATGATTGGGTTATGAGAGCCTTAACCCAGTCAGTGAATTAATCCCCTATAGGAATTAACTGAGTGGTAACTGAAGGCAGGTGGGGTGTGACTGGTGAAGGTGGGTCCCTGGGGTCATGCTTTTGGGGTATAAAAAACCTCAGTGAAAAAGCTGACTAAAGTATGCATTTATACCTACATTATCCCACATAAACCTTCATTGAGTCCAGGATTTAAAAAATATATACTAACTTCACCGTCATCTTAAAATCAAAGTAATTTGAATCATACTTATTTTACAGGAGATATTTTCACAGCTTCATTTGTTTCCAGGCAAGAGTAAATTTCTTCCTCTTCTTTCAAAAAAAGAGCAGTTCCAAAGTATATTTCTATAATTATCACACAAAAGAGAAACTACAATAAACTGCATTTAGTGGTGTTAACCAAACGGGTTATTAGAAGTTCAGCAGATTAGACAATGGGGAATGGAGAGGAGAGAAGAAAAGGAAAGACAGTGGAATGAATCCGACATGATTTTTCCATGCACATATATGAGTCCGTCACAGGGAATCCCACTGTCACGTACATCCACAGAAACGGGATCCTAACTATAGTAAGACATATTCCATGTTTGTATAATTATATCACAATGGATTCTGCTGTCAGGTATAACGAAAAAGAACCAATAAATAAAAAATTGTTGTGGGAGGCAGTAAGCATTTATATCTTAGAAATATTTTGCCGGTGTAACAAGGATATTTTTGAAAGCACATATTTTTCTACATTGTATGTACAATAAAGGAGACTGACCCAATCAAAAATACCTTTGGGGCTTGCTAGGAATATGAAACTGACTATTTCAAATAAAATGGCAGTGAGGAAATCCACTTTTCTACTCTCTCACGAGGGTTGTCATGGTAAATATTCTTACCTGGCCTTTGGGAAGTCACGTTCAGGCCATCGGTCCCTGCAGTGCTCAGGGACGTGTGACTGGAGTTTGCATGGGTTAATGGCTTTCATTCCAAGCACTGCTTCAACCTGCATGCCTCAACTTATGCTGTGGTTCTCCCGGAAGGATCTGGAAAGGAACTTGGGGAAGGAGAAGGAAGCAAAAACAGAACCAAATGTTCAGCCACCATAAAAGATTTTAAATAGTAATATAAAAACTCATATATGAATGTTAACACCTTCCATCTTACCATTCTCTTTATTGGCTATTATCCTCTTACTTAACCATGATTCCAAAGAGAAGGTTTGATTCACGTCATTTAGTCTTTGTAAATTCCAGGAGCAGAGGGGTAGAATTCACAAAACCTTACGAGGCCCTGTGTTGGAAGCCTAATAGCACTGCAGTGAGGTGGGGAGATGGAGCCTAGCACACCACTCCACCCTCATGAACCCATCAGTGCTGATCATGGAATGAAGGGCTGGGAGTTAAATCTCTTTTTTTGAGTATGTGAGTTAAATCTCTCCTTTTAAATTTTTTTTTAAATTGTTGAATTATAATTCACTTGCTCTCTTGTGCACTTTCTTGCCTTTCTGCCTTCCACCATTGGATGAGGCAACAGAAACCACCTCACCAGCAATGAGCTCTTTGGCCTAAGACTTCTCAGACTCCAGAACACAAGTAAACCTCTGTTATTTATAATTTACTCAACCTCAGGTATCCTATTATAGTAGCATAAAAAGGCCTAAGATAAACCCTCTGGTCTTCCTTCCTAATTTGGCAAAAGACCATATGTTCCTGTGATTCAAAGAGATCTAGATTCTAATTTTTGAAATGTCCATTTAAAATAACAACAATTACTATATGTCTTCTGCATATTTTCTGCAGTGTTCTTGATTGAATTTGACAACCACTTAACCTTGAAGATACTTTTAAAGTCACATTCATGTGACAATTTTTTTCTCTGAAGTCCTAGGAAGGACTTTAGTTCACATTTTTCTTGCAATGGGTGGAGAATTTCTCTGACTCTTTTCTAATAAGTTTGCATCAACAGTCAAGATTAAAAAATGAAAACATTTAAATCTATACTTGATAACCTTCTCCATCAAAGACACTAGAACATTATTTAACATTTCCTGCCTTTCAGTGGTCCTGAAAAATGGTTACGGACATTAATTGCCCACTTTCACTATAACTGGATTCTCAATAGTCAAATGGATTTCTCTCACCTAAGCACAGGGTTTCAGCTATGACACGTGGACTTCTGCATGCCATCAACCTTGCCCAGTAAGTGACCTTATCTTCTAACTTGAATTCTCCTCTTTTGCCTCAGGAAATACTTTTCATTTTGTTCATTTTTCCTTTCCACTGAACATGCTTGTAATCATTTCCTCTATGGTGTGTGCGACTGAGAAGACTTAAATTATAACAATACTAAAAAAATAAAATTGGAAAGAGAATTAGTTGTCCCTTCAATTCATAAAAATTGTACATCAAAAAAAGCAGAAGGAGATTTTGAGATGGAAATTATGTAATCTCATAAAATGTCTTGGTGTAGGGCGTGCATGGGATGCTGGGGAGAATGGACACCCTGCCCTCTGATCTTCGGGGCCAGTTATTCCAAATTCTAAAAGCACACACATGCTCACCTGGATAATTTGTTTCTTTAATCCCTAAAATCAGACAGTAACTGTCTGTAATCATTATAACGATCTTTGCTATAGATTCTTTTTTGTCTCACATTAAATGCTGCTGTACCAACATTTGGAATTCATTAGATCTACTTCTTTTCGTTCAGTATTTCTGTGTGATTTTGTTTCATCTAAGCAGAAGATAGATTTTTTTTAAAAAAAATGCACTCTACTAATGTCAATCCTATAATAAGAGGTTTAATCTGTAAGCATTTATTGATTGATATTACTCATATATTTGGAATTCATTTTATTAAAATTCTTTTATTTGCACTTTTTATCTTTACTTTTAACCCTGGTTTCTGGGATTTTTTAAAAATCATGTTTTTTATACTTTTTTTAAAAAAATTTACCTCTGAATATTAACTATCAGTGTTTCTAGTAAGATCAATGGTGATTTGGTGTCTCCAGTGTAAAAAGGCAAGGAAGGGCCTTGGATCACATTGCTACCCACTGAACATCAACCATTTACTCCTTTTACCCTCTCTTTCCCTCTCTCTGTCTTTCTCACCTACCCCTCTGCTCCCTTACCATGATTATGGAATAGCGTTTTAGTTTTATCCTTAAAAACAAAGGGAAAGTATACTTTTGTTTACCATCAATTGTACTATCAGTTTATTATTATTTTTTCTATCCTACCGCTCCACATATTAATTTTACTTTCTGAGAAGTGCATCCTTAGGAATTTTTTCAACAAGATCTATAAATAGTAGACTCTGTCTTTGTATTTCTCCAAATTTTGAAAAAAAAGAATCTTTCCTTATTGAGTAATATTTTAGCTAGATATAGAATTCAAGGTTGATGAAATGGAAATATTCACCTCTAGTCTTGTGGTATCTTATATTGCCAATTAGAAGTCATCTGTCAAAGATATATTTGTAAACTGTCCTGTCATTCTGATGTGCTTTTATATTATGCTGTTTCACTGTGAAATATCTAAATGTGTATCTCTCTTTCCCTCTCAGTACTGGGGATTGAATGTAGGAGTGCTCAATCACTGAGCCACATCCCTCACTGTTTTTCTATATTTTATTTTGAGGCAAGATCGCACTAAGTTGGTTAGGGCCTTGCTGAATTGTTGAGACTGGCTTTGAACTCGAGATCCTCCTTCCTCAGCCTCCTGAGCGGCTGAGATTACAGGCATGTTGCCACCACACTCAGCTAATAATTTCTGAAACATTGTATGTTGGTTAAATCAGGTTAATTTATTACTCGTTACCTCAAATACTTCATTTTTTTGCAATGAGAACATTTGGAATTTATTCTCAATGATATTGAAATGTACAGACTCAATTATTAGCTCTATCAATCATTGTGCACAGTGGATCTTAACTAATTGGTTTCTTCTATCTAATCAAGTCTTTAAACTCTTTGACTATCATTCTACTCTCTGCTCTAGTAAATTTAATTGATTTTGATTTCATGTACAAGTAGAAACTTATTCTTACTTCATCCATTTCTCTCTGAACCCTGTTTATTTCTTTCTCTTGTCTTATTGCTCTGGCAAGGACTTTCAGTGCTTTGTTGAATAGAAGTGGTGAGAAGTCCTTCATCTTGTTCCAAATCTTAGAGGAAAGGATTCCAATTTTTCCCTATTAAGCATATTACCTGTGGATTTATCATATGTGGCCTTTATTGTATTGCAGTACATTCATGTTATACCTAATTTTCTGAACAATTTTTGTCATTAAAGGATATTGAATTTCAACTATGCTTTTTCTGCATCAAATGAGATGGTCTTAAAGCTATTACTTATAGCATTATTCTTTTAATGAATATCACACTTATGATATGAAATGTTGAACCACTCTTGCATACCAGGAATAAGTGCCACTTGATCATGATGAATGATGCGTTTAAAGTTTTGCTGAATTCAAATTGCTGCTATCTTGGAGGGTATTCACATCTATATCCATTAATAATGTTGACCTATAGTTTGTGATATCCTTGGTTAGCTTTGATAAACTAATATTACCCCCATAAAATGAGTTTGGAAGTATTTTTTCCTCTTTAAATTTATGGAAAATTTTGTGGATAATTGTTACTAATTATTCTTTAAATCTTTTCAAGAATTCAGAATGAAACCATCAGAGGCTGGACTTTTCACTGATGAGAGATATTTTTATAACTAATTTAATTTCTTCACTCATTACTAATGTCTTCAGATTTTCTCTTTCTTTGTGATTCTGTGTTAGTAGATTGTACACATTTAAAAATTTTTCCTTTTCCTTCAGGTCATCCAACTTTTCAGCACTTAATTATTCACAAGTCTGTTGTAGCTCTTTGTATTTGCTTGGTGTCTGATATAATGTATCCACTTTTGTGGTTAATCTGGCTAATGCTTTGCCAATTTTGGTCATCTTTTCTAATAGGTAACTATCAATTTTGTTGATAATTTGTATTTTTTCTTGTCTCTATCTCATTTATTTATCTTCATTATTTATTTCCTTCTGCTATCATTGGGTTTAGCTTATATTTTTTTTTTCTATAACTGAAAGCATAATTTTAAGTTGCTTGTTGGTGATTAGTCTTTTCTGTTGTGGGCATTGATTGCCATGAACTTTCCTCTTGGAACTGCTTTTGCTGCATCCCATGTGTTTTGATACATTGTTTCCATTTTTTATTGCTTTTTACATTTCCATTTTCACTTTTCATTGATCCTTCAGTTGATCTGGAGCATTTTGTTTAATTTTCATGCATATATGAATTTTATGAAATCCCTTTTGTTTACCAATTTATAGTTTCATATTATCATGATCAGGAAAGAAACTTGATACGATTATAATCTTCTCCAATTTGCTGATGCTTCTCTTCTAGCCTCCCATATGATCTATCCTGGTGAAGGTCCACTGTGCATTTAAGAAGATTGAGCATTCTTTTGCTGTTAGATTGAGTTTTCTCTATACATCTGTTAGGTTCATTTGATCTGAGGAGTTGTTTCAGTCCTTGTTTTCCTGGGATAGATCATCCAGGCAGTATTGAAAGTTGTGTGCTGAGATCCCTTACTCTTATTGTATTATAGCCTATCTGTCCCTTTATATCCTTTAACATTTGCTTTATAAATATAGATGCTCTGCTGTCAAGTGCATATATACATTTATAATTCTATCTTCTAGAAAAATTGTATGCTTTTTCACTATATAATGTCATTTTTGTCTTTTTTTACATTCTTTTTTAAATTTCAAGTCTTTTTGTCTTAAATAAGCATCACTATCCCTGCTGTCTTTTAGTTTGCATTTCCATGGAATGTAGTTTTTTATTCCTTCCCTTGGATCTATGTGTGTCCTTAAAAGTGAAGTGAATCTCTTACAGGCAACATACAATGACTCATATCTTTAAATTCATTCAGTCGCTTTATATCACTTTTTATTTTGGAGAATTCAATCCACTTATATTGAAGGTAACCATTGATAGATAAGAAATTACTCCTGTTATTTTGCTAATTATTTTTTGTTTGTTTGTAAACACTTGGTTTCCTTCTTGCTCTTTTGATTTGATGGCTCCCTATAGTGTTCAAATGCCTTGAATCATTTTATATTTTTATTTTGTGAGTTTCCCATACATTTTTGCTTGGGGGTTATTATGAAGCTTACATAGAACATCTTGCACTTACCACAGTCTATTTTTGAGCTAACAATAGCTGAACTTTGATTGAATACCAAAACTTTACACTTTCCTTCCTTTCTTTATATTTCATGGTTTTAATGTCTGAATTTGCATCATTTTGGTCTATGTATCCCTTGACAATCGACTTCAGCTGTAGTTGTTTTAACCTTCGTACTAGGGATAAAATTGCAAACCAACATTGCAATCCTGGAGTATTCTGAATATTGATCTATTCTCTTTTACTATTAGGTTTTATGCTTTGTAGGTTTTATGTTATTAATCAGCAACCTTTTATTTCAGTTTCGGGAACTCCCTTTGGCAATTCCTGCAAGACAGAATAGAATGAACTCCCTTAGTTTTGATTTGTCTGAGAGAGTTTTTATTTCTTCCTCATTTCTGAAACACAGCCTTTCTAAGTAAAGCACTCTCAGTTGCAGGTCCCCCATCCCTTTGGGCACTTTGAATATATCATCCTAATCTTTTCTGGCCTGCAAAATTTCTGCTGAGAAATCTGCTGATAATCACTGGAACTCCTTATTGTGCAATGTATTTCTTATCTCTTGCTGCCCTCAAAATCTTTTCCTTGTGTTTGATTTTTGATAGCTGGATTATATAGTCAATTGTGGCAAACTCCATTTAGGGTTGAGTTTAATTGGTGATCTCTGTGCTTGTTATACCTGGATGTTAGAATGTATCCCAAGATTAGGGAAATTTTCAACTATTATTTCTTTAAATATGCTTTCTGACCCTCATTGTCTTTCTCCTACTTCCAGAACCTTGTGCCTGTGTTAGGTCTCTTGGTAGCACTTCACCATCAGGATTCAGATCAAATATTATTACTTCTTCACCATCCTTTTTCTATTTTCATTTTGTGAAAGTTCTTTGAGACCTATGTCAGAACTTTTAGACCTATGGTCCATATTTGCATTAAGTGCATATATTTCATTTACAATAAGTTTAGACTAGAAAGTAAATGTCTACCTATCCTACTCTATATGTGTGTCTATATATATATACATATATACATATATATATATATATATATATACCTGTGTATTTGGATAGATTGATAGGATCTTGATGAAAATTTCAGTACTATCTCTCCATTTTATTATTTCCTTATGAATGTGTCCTGTGTAAAGTTCATGAATTTTACATGAATTATTCTTTTTATTTCCAAGAATTTCAACTTGTTCTTTTCTATGAATCCTTTTTATCTAGCTCCTGTCTTTTGCAATTTATTCTTATTCTTCTGTGTTTCTCCTTCAGTTATCTCATTGATGACTTGTAAACTTATACTTAAAATCTCTTTCAAGATTATTCTAATCTTTTCAATTTTGTCTATGGTGGATTTACATTTGTCTGATTGTGATTCTTGCTCTCTTTCTCACCGCTAAAATTCTTAGATAAAGTTTGAAACTTTGATCTGCATGGTCTTCAGTGGAGTGTTTAAACTTCCTGTGCATTTCACCTTCTTTCCTGCCCAGCCTTTGTGTGGAGCCCCTTGGTGGCATCCTGACATCCCCAGTGATGTGACTCCAGAGGTGAGTGTTTCAGAGGTCATGGGACCTCCTTTCTTGCAGTGACATTTAAATATCTGGTCTCAGTCCCTGCTGATAGAGTGGTGTCAATTACTTCTCCTTCCTGGATCATGCTTTCACACAAGTGGCTTGCGCTGAGTGCAGAGGGGCAGGTTTTCCAGTACTCATTCATCAACCTGAGAGCTCCACTCCATACCTTTTTAAAGTCATCCTAATTTCCTGCTCCCAACTTTTTGGCAATATCTTAGGTCCTTGTTACCCAAAGTAACAAATTTCTGCCTATTCCTCTATGCTTCTAGACCTGAAGTCTCCGGCTGCCCACATTGGCCTTGAAATCGTGCTTATACTGTATTTTGCTGCTCTGCTGACAAACTTACCTTGTTATTGAGCAGTTTTGTCCCCTCATGTTTCATTGCTGATAGGCATGTATTGTGTGACTTTGGCAGCATAGGGGTTCAGAGTAGTAGCTCAGCAGTACAATGGTAGAGTAGTTATGGGCTGCTCCAGTTCAAATCTCAGTTTGATCACATGCCAGTGTGTGGACAAATTACTCAACCTCCCCCAGCTATAAAATAGAAATGATAATTGTGGCAAGACTTAAATGGTGTGATATAGTCAAAGAACAAAAATAATAGTGAATGATTATCGCATACCAACGATAATATTAACAAAATCATTAGGGCCACAGTCTTGACCAGGAAGTGTTTGCCATATTACCAATTTTTTAAAAAAAATTTTTTTAGTATTTTTATTTTTATGGACTTCATTTTGATTCATTGTACACATATGGGTTACAAATTTTCATTTCTATGATTGTGTGTGATGTACATTCATATTATTGTTGTTAATCATACATGTACATAGGATGATGGTGTCTGTCTCATTCCATGATTTTTCATACCTCCACCTCCTCTCCCTCTCATTTCCCTCTACATAATCCAAAGTTCCTCCATTCTTCTCCTCACCCCGCACTTGCCCAACCAGATTTTATATCATCATCCACTTATCAGGGAAAGCATTTGGCCTTTGCTTTTTGGGCGATTGGCTTATTTCACTTAGCATGATAATCTCCAGTTCCATCCATTTGTCTCAAAGGCACAGTTTTACTTTGCTGGTGGAGTTGCAAATTAGTACAGCCACTCTGGAAAGGAGTATGGAGATTCTTCAGAAAAATTGGAATGGACCCACCTTTTGACCCAGGTATCCTACTCCTTGGTTTATACCCAAAGGACTTAAAATCAGCATACTACAGTGACACAGCCACATCAATGTTTGTAGCAGCTCAATTCACAATAGCTAGACTGTGGAACCAACCTAGATGCCCTTCAACAGATGAATGGATAAAGAAGCTGTGGTGCATATATGTATTACCAAATTTTAAAGGAGCATTTGTTGAGAAAAATCAGAAAAGAAAGCAAACACACGAGTAAACAACTAATACTTCACTGATACCATTCTATTGTTTTTAATGCATATTCAGATGGTCCCCAAATTGATAGCTCAACTTAGGATTTTTCAACTTTTCAGGGATATGAAAGTAATATGTGTTCAGCAGAATCTGTATTCCAGATGCAGAGTTTTGATATTTTCCCAAGCGAGCAGTATGTGAGGAGACACTCTCTATCCATGATGGCAGGTGACAGTGAGCCATAGCCCCCAGTCATTTACAGGATCACACGGGGCAGCAACTGATACAACGGTGTGCTGTGATGCTGAGTGGGTTTGTTGTAGCACATGCATTTTCAACTTAAGATACAATTATTAAAATAAACCCATCCCCAAGGCACATCTGTATACATATATAATTTTTATTGTTTACATCATGTTATGAACTCACTGCTCCATGAATGATAGTTTGTATTAACACTAAAATACTCATTTTACAATTATCAATGATACTGCCCTGGATTTGGAACATACAATCAGAACATTTCATGTAGTATTCTTTTGAAAGTGAAATCACAGGATCTGTTCCAAGACTTATGAAACATAGTGACAAATTATCTTACAAAACATTTTTCACTTTATATTTCTATCAAGATGTGGCAGCATCACATGTATTTTTAATGTAGACAGATCTAGTTGGCACTCGCTAATTTTAACATTTTAGAGCTATATCAATCCTGGTTCTGTGTCCTGTGAATCTATGCTGAGCTATCTTGTTCTACTGACAATTTATATTTCAATTCTGCACAAAGTCTAATGTAATCCTCTTCTTCAAAGATTTCTGTGAAGTCCCAATTTTCCACCATCATAATTTTATTTATAGGGATACTAAAAATACTTTAGTGAATTCTGTCTGAATGTTATAATCTGTTAAAACTGTAAAACTGATTTTTAGAAGTTACACAATGTATTTTAATTCAATTCCTTTGTTGCCGTTGCCAACAAAGATCATCTATAAGAGGACAAACTTTTGAAATTTGATATGGCTTTATGGTTCCACATATGAGTAACCTTCATGGGCATTCTATATGTACTTGAATTGCTTATGCATTCTGCGGTTGTTGAGTTCTGTGGTCTATTAATGTCAGTTTGGTCAAGGTCATTGATAAGTCATTTGCCTCTTTTACAGTCTAACTGCTTTTTCTATTTCTGGAAATGACTGATTTTTCTAGTTGTTCTATCAATTACTAAGAAAGGATAATAAATTTTCCTATTATGATTTTTAAATTTGTTTTTATACTTGTAGATGGGACAAAATACCTTTATTTTATTTTATTTCTGTGTGATGCTGAGGATCACACCCAGGGCCTCACGCATGCTAGGCAAGTGCTCTACCATTGAGTCACAACCCTAGTCCTCCATTATGATTTTGATTTTCTATTTTCCATTTTAGTTCTGAGAGTTTTTACTTTGAAGTTCTATTATTAGGTATACAATAATTCCTCTGCATAAATTATTCATTTATATTCATAATAAGGTACTTACTAACAATTAAGTACATCATTACACCAAGCATGATGTAGTAAATCTTCCAATACTTTGGTTGATGGAAGCAGGTGGACTAAAGCCTACCTTGGACTTAATGTAGACCTGTCAGCTTTCTTTTAATCACTATTTGTATAGTGCGTCTTTTACTGTTCTTTCAACCTTGAATCCATTTGAGTCTTTGTATGTTAACTCTCACTTTAAGAAAATACATACTTGGATGCTGCTAATGCAATCTTACAATCTCTGCCTTTTAATTATAGTGTTTCATTCATTTACGTTTAATACAGAGGTGGATATTGTTGTATTTAGGTTTAACATTTTGCCATTTGTTTCATATTTACCTCTCCCATTTTTGCTTTCTTTTTCTCTTCCTACCTTCTTTGAAATAACTGAATATTTTTAGTATTGAATTTTCAAGCTCATATTGATTATTTGTTTATGTCTGCTTGCATTTTTAAGGAATGCCTTAGGAATTACAATGTGCTTCTTTAGCCTAAAGCAATTCAATCTGAGTTAATATTCTGCTTCTGTATGTATAGGAAAGCTTGCAGAAGTGTGGATTCATTTCCTGGCTTTTGCTCTTGTCTCCTGATCAGTTATATCAACAGCCACTACAAAGCTTTCCACTCAGGGCTGTGGTTTTTGCTATACACAGCTGCATGTCTTTTAAAATTAAGACATGCATTAAATTAGATAATTCAATAAATTAATAATCACATTGAAAAATATGTACACATATATTACTGCATATGTACCCACAGCATTTCTCTCTCCACCTTTATTCTTTCTGGTGACATTTCTGATTAGCCATTTAGAAGTTCTTTATGCATTTCTTTTCATGTAGATCTGCAGGCCATCAATTCTCAGTTTTCTTAATTTAAAATATTTTATTGTTATTTTTAAAAGATATCTTAAACAGATATTGAATTCTAGGACAACTTACTTTAGACTTTCAGCATTTTAAAGATAAGATTTGTTTGTTTAGGATTTTGTTGCATTTTGATTTGGAACCTTCCTATATTCTGATGAAAAGTACCTCATCCTGTGTATCACTTTTCCTTTAAGTTTTGTATTTTTTTCTAACTGATTTCATGATTTTTCAAAATATTTATGGTTGGATGTTAGCATTTTGCCTACAATGTGACTAGATGTGATTTTTTTTTTTAATTTATGCTCAGAGCTCACTGAGGTGCTTAGCTATTGTGCCAAAGTTTCTGTCATTATTTTCTTAAAAAAATAAATATATTTTTTTGCCTCATGTTCTTCATCTTCTCTTCCTGAGACTCCAATAACATATGTGAGAACTCCTGATACTCTTCCACAGGCCTCTATGGCTCAGATTATTTTCCCTCAATTATTTTTCTATCCTTCAGATCAAATTCCATTGATGCACTTGAAGTTCATTAACTTTTTTCCAGCCATATGTAATCATCCATAAAATCCATCCAACTGGTTTGCTGTTGTTGTTTTCATCCTTCCAGTTCCAGAATTTCTTTTTGGTTCTTTACTATAGCTTCTCTTTATCTGCTAAGACTCCATATATGTCAGTTCCTCATGTACTTTCCATATGTCTTTGAAAATACTCATAATAAAGTTCAGGCCCTCATTTTCTGGCTATCACCCCTGAGTCACCTAGGCTTCCACTGACATTTAATCTTCCTGGATGTGGATCACGTTTTCTTATTGCATTTTACATTGAGTGATTTTTTTTAAAAATCAGGTACTAGATTTTAAGAACAAGATGTTGGAGAGACTTTGAATTCTGCTATATTCCTCTGAAGAGTGACTTCTATTAACAGGCTGTTAATGTGGCCAGACTCAAGTTGAAAATTTTCTCTCAAGTGGAAGGGAACAGCTGAAATCTCTCTCAATAACTTTGGCTTCTAAATTCTGGGTTTTGTTGTTGATTTGTTTGTTGTTATTGCTTTAATGCTCCCGAAGTCTCCTACTATCTCCTCTTTGAAGAGAATCTAAGAATCTGGGAATTTTTTGCCCCAGTTTGGGATCCATGCCTCTTGCAACCTCATCCCTTCAAGATTGATGCCCTACGTTTCTGACTGCTTGGACAGAAACTACCCAAAACTACCTTCTGACATCTCAAGTCAATAAGGCTTCCTATCATCAGAACCATGTTCAGATTAGTAGCATCTTCAGGCAAAGGTCACCAATCTTCAAATCTCAACTGTGATCTATCTTTCAAAGTTACACTGCTTTCCCCTAAGCTCCTCTCCCTTTCCAACTCTCAAAAGCAACTTTCGAATTATTTTAATTTTGTCCAGATTTTATCATTTTTATCCACAGGAGGGTCAATCCTACCAAGCTACCTCACCATTACCCAAATCCAGAAAATGTATGTATTTAAACACTATAATTACACCCCATGGATAGGTCTAGGAAATTCAAATTACCCACAAATTAATTCTTACATCCTAAATATCTCAAAACCCACCAATCTTGTTATAAACAGAAGTGAAAATAAAAACAGAAAGCAAAACTCAAACCCTGAGGAGTTGGTGACATCAGTGATACTGTTTTCCATTCCTGCCTCTGCAGTCCCAGCACTGTGGGGCGAGTCCCTCATCAAAACTGGCGTGGTACCTGCGTATAACCCGCACACATCTGCCATATGCTTTCAATCATCTCTACATTACTTATCTTACCTAATGCAATGTAAGCGCTATGAAAATGATTGCTCTACTGGATTGTTTAGGGAATAAAAACAAGAAAAAATTCTGTATGCTGTAATTTACTTTTTGAATATGCTCCATCTCCAGTTGGTTGAGTTTGTGGAGGCAAAGTCCACAGATACGGAGGGCTGGCTATTACTGCAGAAATACAACAATGCCTGCTATGGTATGACTGACTCCCGATGGCCAGCTATTGAGAGGTGGGATCAGATGGGGTCTCTAGGAGGAGCTGAGGTCATTAAGAACAATCAATGCTTTTCTGGAGGAGTGAGTTCTTAGTCCCTCTGCACTGGATTGACTACGGTGAGTGGGTTGTGACTTAGGGAAGCCACCCCTGTGCAGGCCCCTTCACACAGCTGCTTTCCCTTCCCCTGTTCTGCCGTGAGGTGGGCCTTCCCTGGCCCTCACCAGAAGCTGAAGAGATACTGGTGCCACATTCTCCAACATTAAGAACTATGAGCTAATAAACCTCCATCCTTTATGGATCACTCAGTTGCAGATCGCCCATTCTGCTATGGCTGCAGAAATGGAAGGAAGACAATGTCTAGGCAGTGTTTCATAGCAATAAGCAATTTTCATCCAAAGAGGGAAAAAAGCCACCTGATAATTTAATTAAGATGTGAACTTGCACAAGGCCCTGGGTTCAATCCCCAGCACTGCAAAAAAAAAAAAAAAAAAAAAAAAAGAAA
>JAJEJO010000907.1:1079507-1117103 GCA_020662805.1 Glaucomys volans
GTTAATGCTACTGAAGAGATGAAGTTTGTATTTTGTTTAATTTTAAAGAATTAAATTTTAGGTTTATGTGTGGTCTGTGTCTACTATGCTAACCCAGTACAGGCAGAGTGCTGGAAACAAGGAGATTTAAACAGGAGGTAGAAACCTTTCTTGATGAGATAAAGAATATTATTATGATGTGTCTTAATAAATCAAGGAAGTAAAGAATTTGATGACTTTGTGATATCAAAACAATATTTGCTCATTTCCCTCCGGAAAAAACACTATAACATGTATGCTGCTGCTCTTTCTGAACTCTGCTTTCAGGAACAAGAAACAATGATGAAAAAGCAAAATAACAAAGTTGATTTATAAATAGGTTAAAAATTCTTTCATGTAGGTTATGTAATATTGTATCTCCCTTCTCCACCCTCTACCCTGGTCAATATTAAACTCACCTGTAGCATACCCGATTTTTATGCGAAGTATAATGTAATCACACGTATGTGCAGCATAGGATTGGGGCCCATGAGAAAAAGAAGATGATTGAAAGAACCCTTACAAATATTCCTTTATACCCACCAGAAAGTAAATTATGGTCAAGAGGAACCATTTTTCCTCCCAGACTGGAAAGGATCTTTGCTTCTGAGTCTGAAGTCCACATATGCAGATATCATGCTGAGTGGATCCAGATGCTCCAGAATTGCAATCAGGAGGTGCCTGTGCTCTGGAAGACCATTGAAGACATCAGTATCTCATGACAGTCTCACTCACTGCTGTGGAGGCCATTGAGTGAAGGGTAGAAGGGACTTGCCTCCAGTGATTTCAATTCTCTCTCTCTCTCTCTCTCTCCAATTACTCTCAGAATTCATGTAGCTGCATTCCAAAAAGTTGTGTGCAAATGCAATTCTTTATCATAACATACTGGAGGATGTGTTTGAGAGAAATAGATAGAATACAAAGTTTGGCCCTAATTATTTACCTTTAGGTTATGCAGAAAACCCAGTCCACTCCTTCCTTCCACCACACTAAATAATTAAAGCTGTAGGCTATTTTTGGTATCTTGAGGAAAATAGAGTAAGGATGTTAGACCATCTCTGAGCACAAATAATTACCATCTCCAGAAAGACAGACCAGTCAAAAGCACGTCCTAATTAGTTAAGGTGTCAACACAAAGTGACTGCCACTGTCTGGTCTAGGGTGCAGTTACTCTGACTTGCTTCCCCTCACTGTACGTTTCTCTTTTTGAGCTGATTGGAATTATCAGCCTCACCTGAATGACACAGTTACTTCTATGCTAAAGCAGAACTAAATAAAAGCATTGATTAGCACTGTATACTTACGTAGTCAAGCCTGTATGATAACAGTTTCACATAAGTCAGGCAGGAGACAGAGTAGAGCCTCACTTATAATTTCATTATATTTAACCCATTCTAACAGCAGTATATGACACGTTTTTTTCTAAAAACCATCATACGAATATGCATCTATCACCTAAACCCTTTTTTCTCTTTGACCTACAAATCCTTTTGATTTTTCATTATGGAATGAATAATGATAATATCAAGAGTTCTGAAATGTGCCAAATATTTAACACAGCATACAAGGTCATGACCTTGGCTTTCAGAAAAGAGTCTGTATTCTTCATGTTTGAATCCTTTTGAAAGTCTCATACCCAAACCACTTCTCTGCATTGACTAGAACTGTTTGGCACACTATACTATTTCATAAAGAGAGTTGTGTTTTTATTTGAGGATGGGATGATTTTTCATTTTGAATTATTGTTTGGTTTTCTTCCCATACAATTCCATTTTGAGCCAACAGTGCATGCAAATTGCCTTATTTATTACCCAAAGATCAGGGTTCTATGGTTTTAGTGTTTGCTCAATTCCTTCGAGGTTATTGACTTATCCCCATAAAGTGATTTTGTGACTCTCAACTCTGTTTTGTTTCTTCCTATTAGTTGTTGTGCTTTCCCATCTCGCTAGTGTTAGATTGCCATTGTGCCACATTGCTTTCATTTCTCCTGCTATCATCCAGAGTCCGGGTACTGACACACTTAGAAAATTGCTTTCTCCTGTTCACCTTCTTCCTTCCCACAAGTCTTATTCAATAAGGCCTTTTCCTCCCTCCAGTGAGCAATTGGAGAAGACCCTTCTGGATTCCCCAACTCTTCCCCCACTGATCTCTGGAGATTCTCCCCACTCAGGTGGAAAGATCTGTTTGCATTTCTGGTTTGCTTGAACCACCACATGGCTCCTTGCTCTTCCTGGCTGTGGAAGGGAAGAAAGAAACTACATATTCAGGTAGTCCCTGAAGTGGTTTTCAAATCATGTTGGAGATTTTTCCAAACTCAGGTACACCTTTATTTCTGTATTCTTCCTTCTTAACTCAAAACGTAATTCTATGTATTACACCATCACCTAGTTTTCTCTTTGAGGAGAGAGTAAGAGGCAATATGTAAAAAGCATCCTGCCTCAACTGAAAACTGCTTGCTCATTTTCCTCCCACATCCTCTTTCTCATGAAGACATCTAGCAAAATGATTTTGATAAAATTGAATTTTATCAATTGCACTTTTGGTCCCCACGATGAGCCGGGCATGGACTTATGTGGCACATGCATGTTGCATGACATCACTAACAAGCATGTCCCAGGGTGGGCTCAGGAGTGTTCCGGCAAAAACCCACTGTCAATGCTTTGCAGTGAGCATCAAAAGGCAAAGAGTACAAGTCACGTTTTCTCAAATAGCAAGACTGGCTGCATGTCCTTGGACCTTCGCATCTGTGTCACAAAATGCAACCGAACTTCTTATTTGAATCTTCCCAGTTGGTCGTTCTGAGAACTACAGCTCAGCTAAATGACTTCCTATCTCTGTGCCCCCTGGTAATTTACTTAACCTCTCCGAATTGGTTTCCCAGCAGGGTATCTAGTGATTAAATGAGATAGAACTTCTGAGATGCTCAGAGTAAGAGCTTGATAAATGAATACGGTTCCTGCTGATGCTACTGATAATAACAATGGTACTTTCACTTCTACATAAGGAAAGGTACCCTGTGGAGGGTGCTGGACCTTGAAGAGTAGAGAGTGACAAAGGGTCTTGCATGCCTTGTTACAGACAACACAGAAGAAGGAATCAAATCAGGAAGCTGGGTCAGGAGCCAGAGATGAGGGCAGAGGTGGAGGAGCAGAAGCAAACTTTGGAAGGAAAGCTGTTTAAGTCTATGTTCTGTTGCTACAACAGAATGCCTGAGACTGGATAATTAATAAATAAAGAAGTTTATTCGGCTCAGAGATGTGGAGGTTGTGCAGTTCACGAGCATGGTGCTGGCTTCTGTTTGTCATCTGTCGAGAGCCTCCTTGCTCTGTCCTAAGGCAGCAGAGGACATCACATGGTAAGACATCACATGCATGCTAGCTCAGATCTTTCTCCTTTTAAAATCCATGAGTGCCATCCTGGGGGCCCTACCCTTTTTACCTCATCTAACCTAATTGCTTCCCAAAGACTCCACCTCCAAACGCCATTCGTGCGTGACTTGGGGGATTATATTTCCAACATATGCATTTTCAGGGGACATAGTGAAACCACAGAGGAAGAACATTGCCAGCCTGGGATGAGCAGCCACAGCAGAGTTCCCCAGAAATGGGAAAGTCTTACCTGACCAGTGACATCGCTGCTTATATCCTGGTCCCCAGACCTTGTCACCAAAGCCTGCTGAGTTCGAGGCCTACAGTACACCTGGGTGATCAGAGGAGCTCAGACACATCACTCTTCGGGCCAAACAGGGAGGAAGGGACTTTGGTTGATGTTGGCTTGGAGGTGGCTCACCAGGCTGAGAAGACAGCTGTGATCTTTACAGCACACTCTGTGTAAAGGTGGTTAAAAATTTCCAGGTGTCCTTAGTTCCATGCTGAGGCCACTGGTGGCTGTCAGATATCTGAAGAGCAGGCCTCAATGTGGGGCAGGTATCACCATGCACATAGCACACCAGCTGAGTGGCAGTGCTAAACCACAGCTCCTGGTCCCCCAAAGTTCTGGGTCCAGCCCAGGGTCTTTTCATCTTTTCTGTGGCAGCGACTGCCCTCACTCCTTTAAGGAAAGCCTGCAATAACTTCCTAAACTAAGGATAAGAAATTATTCAGTCATGCAATTGGCATTACGTGTAATGCCATTACAAAATGGCATTACTTCCACTAAAAGTCAAAAGAAAAAAAAAAGCCAAGTCCGGAGAATGGTACCTATTTGAGTGTAAGTCATATTTAGATACTTCAAACGAAGCCATGTGCTAGCAGCACATTTCTTATATGTGCCTTAATTAACAAAGATGCAGGGAGGCCTTAAAAATATCATATTTTGCAATCCATTTCCACTTGAATAAACAAAAAGCTCTTATGAGCCAAGTTTCCCGAGTGAAGAAGCAGAAGCTTCATGTCAATGAAGTTAACTGTTAAGAACAAAGTATCTTCACTTCAAATTGTCATTCAGGAAAGAATTTTGAATACTCTTTAAAAAAAAATTGGCAGTTGTCATTTAATATATGATGTGATCTAAAAGCATATTATTTTTTAATGTTACCTAGGAGATTTCATCATCTTCATGACATTCTTAATCTTTGGTATAATTGTCTAAATTGATAGAACATCTTTTATTAAACTGATGGAGGCATATCCTGCCCTTTCAGAAGCCAAGTAAACAGGTGGGATTGTTCAGGTCTCAGTTCTCACTTCCTTTGTCTCCCTCTCTCTCTCTCTCTCTTTCTCTCTCTCTCTCAACCCCCCTTAAACGCTCTGATGATGATAAAAATGACATTGTTTTAAAAGATAAGAAGCATTGAAATTATTTTCTCTGTGACCTTTGTCGTTACCAGCACAACCATTTCTGCTGGCAAAATAGTTCAAGCTTTTACTTACAAAGGATTCTTGGCCTTGCTCCTTTGGAAAGCGTATATTCTTCCTGATAAGAGAAGCTATTAAGCCCTCATCTTTGCTCAGAAAACAATTTGACCAAAAGAAAGTTGAAGAATATTTTAGGATTACTGGGGAAAAATTTTGAAGAAAAGGATGGCGAAAAATATTCCATAGATTACATTATCTGTAGGTACACATGTAGTTTTATAACTTTGTTCTACCGCTTACTAAAACCTGTAAGATCTCAAGGATGGTTCTTTGCAGCCTTTGATACAGGCAGCATTAGACACTTCTAGAGATTAATGGGTTAAGAGTGAGTGTCATCAAAAGTAGTTCTGGGGGAGTGGAAGTCAAATAAAATTAGAGTGTAAACTCTTACGTTAATCAACCTTAAAGCCCTGAAACTGGCTATTTCTTAAATCAAGGAGCTCAGGTTCAGTTGCCATCTTATGCCAAACTTTAATCTGCATGCTTTCATTAAAAACATGAGCAGCTTCCCTCAGAGCAGCCGTGTGTATTCAAAGGTAAATGGTCACACTCTGGTCACTGGCCATCACCAATTTTTTTCTTGCGGCTTCAAAACAAAGTAGCAAATCTGTGTATACTTGCCTGCAACAAAATGGCATTACTTCCACTAATTCTCAAGGAACTATGGACTAAATATCCATGAAAGCAAAGTTATAATAAAACCTCTTCCCTGCTACCGGAAATGTGGGTATTGCTTCTCTCAGCTGGAGGTATAGTATATAGCCAGGGAAAAGCTCCAAGTATATAAAAGGAAGCATACATTGACAAATAATAAGATTCATTAAGGGAAATAATAGAACAGGCAGTAATAGTCATTAACTCGAGCTTCATAACTCTTCAGATTTCTCATTCGCAATGAGCTTTGTGGTTATGTCTCAGTTTTTAATAGTCTAGCAGCTTTTTAAAATCCTTTTCTTAAAAGATGATTGGCTTTGAAAGTTAGCCTATGCAAATGCACACAAAGGACGGCTGTGCTGGGCATCTCTTTGTGTTTGGGTATGCATTTCTGTATGGCATAATATTTCCACTTGCACTGGCTTCCTGGCTTGAAAATGTTCATTGCGCTCATTAGCTAAGAGGGTATCGGCACTGGTCCAATGAACACAGATCTGCCTTCTGATTTCAGCCATTAAATTGCAATGGGATTCACAGGCTTAACATTGTGGGTGTGAGAATAATAAAATGGAACTCCATCTTTAGCCCAGTTACCATGGATGCAGTTAAAGGTCATAGTGGCAGCTGCTAACTAGTTGCCTTTTGAGCGGTATTTCCCCTCCCGCTCTGTGTTTTCCAGCACTTTCTTTTCTGTAGGACCCTCATAGAATACCTTCACCTACTTGGGTGACACAGTCCCTCTTCTTTAAGACAACAGGGTCCCGTTTTCAAGACAACCGTTACCATGGCCCCTCCTCCTTTATGTAGGCATTATGGGTATGATATAGAATCAGAAGGTAAAGGGCTTCATAAAAATACAAGGAGCTTTGCTTCAGCATCCTGAATTACTTTCATATTTTCTGCATACCGCTCTACATTCCCAACCAAAAAAAAAAAAAAAAAAAGTTGTATAGCAAATTCCCATCTCCCTCCGTTTAAACTGGTAATGGGTTCAGGCACTGAGGCATTCACAACGTGAAACATCAACTTCTTCTTCATTCGGCCCAAAGTCCTAGGAGTTAATTCCCTGTACTGCATGAGGTGTCAGGGTAATTACTGCTGATCAGCCCTATTTCTCTGCGCTGCCCGGCTCCTCGGGCCCCCCCTCCTGTTTACGGATGCACCACCACAGCCTTGCTTTCATTCAGCCAAGCTTCTTAATCGAAAGGGTTTGGACAATGTCGGATTTTCAAAGAGAAGAAGTACGGGGGGGGGGAGAAATTAAAAGTAGCCAAGCAAAATAAAGTGCATGGGAAGAAACCTGAAAGCACTACAAAATATTTCCTGATGTCAACACTTCATTTCAATAGATTTTAAAACTCCTATTCATTTCCAGAAGATGCTGGGCCTTGCTTTGGGCCACCTCTGTGCATGATCATATTCTGAAATATTTGGAGATTTGGAGGAACCTATAGCTTACAAAAAATAAAAAACACACTTTAGGAAATTTTTCTGGTTTTTTTTTTTTTTTCCGTTCTGTTTAGATATAATTCCTAACTGTGTAGACATATATAAGCCAGAATACAAAGAAACTTACCCTCCAAAAGTGTTGTGCCCCTCTGTTTTAAACATACATTTATATAACTTGTCATTTCATAAAAATAAATTAAGTATTATATGAGCCAAATGTTTCAATTCCACACAAGAGTGGTTTCTGGGACTCTTGGCAGGATGCCACGATATTCATTTTTATTTCAAACACAATGTGAAGTCTTTAATTTTAATATACTTTGTAACTATAATGGTTATAGGGCATATACTGTACTAATTCATGCTCATCCTTTTCTGGTCCTGGGGAGATTGCTTAGAGGAACAGAGGAGGTGTTGATTTCATGTATCATATACATTTTAAAACCTGGAAGAGGACATAAGGTGAAGGGGGGGAGGAAAGAGGAAATCTGGAACTGGGTACTGGGGGTCACGCCCTGAATGCTGGCTTTGGCAGATTTTGCTCCATGTCCCTGCTCTCCAAGTTCAAGTGATGGCCAAGCGAAAGGAGAAGAATGGAAGATATCACGCCAACTGGGGTTCCGCCCCAGCTCCCTGCCGCTGCCCTCCCAGCTCTTGAGCTGCAACCTGGAGAGTCCTGGCTAGTCATCTGCAGTCATCTGACCTCATCTAGGCCTGTAACTGCCCCACGTGATGGCAGCAGCCTGGGCCTGAACCAAATCCTTCTCTACAGCACCCTTATTCTCGGCTGCCTCACTGGCCCAGAGTCAGGGAACCAAACAGGGACAAGAACCCTGTGAGAGACTGGCCCCGTTGAATTCACCATCCCTGCCAGAAAGAGGAGAGGCTGATCCCCAGTGAGAGGGGACAGAGTGGCAACGACAAATACATATGTAAATCTATTAATCCCCAGTGATAGCCCCGAGTTTCCCAGTGACCTCCGCAGCAGAGTGGTATTTCTTCATTAAAGGGGCTTGGTGGAGGTGGCGGGAGAGGGAAGTAATTTCCATTCGCTGTGCGGCTGTGTTATGGGGAACACCAGAATAACATGTTTCAAGCCATCACGGAGACTTCAGCTCTCCTCTCCCGATGCCACGCTTCTAATCAGAGAATTTCTTCCTGTGCCTTGTTTACTGTTGATATTTTCTGGCTGATTGGAGAGGAATGACATTTTGACAATTTACTGTAGCAGTGAAGCACTGTACAAACAAAAGGTACTGATGAAAACTGGAACCCATTATTATGTAAATGACGGCTGAGTAACACAGAATCCATCTCCCAGTCACCATCATTGAGACCAGTTTTACTCAATGATAATAATTTTCATGATTGCAGACTTCAGAGTGATCAGAAATATGCTTTAGCTGTTGCATTTATCTACTGCTGGTACTTGACCCTTAATTAAATTCCAAAACTTTTTTATATAATAAAGTAAAATACAGCTGACATTTCTGTTCAAACAAAGAGGCTCAGACACAGAGCTACCAAATAAGATAAAGGTATTTCAGACTTACCTCGCCGTATTTATAGTAAACACGGATTGTACAGTGTATTTTGAAAGCGAGCTTAAAGTTTAAAATGCAGATGTGTGTTTTCAAGTAATTTCAATTCTGTACTTCGGTGCCGCTCGCCTTAAATGGTGCTAAACTCTTGCAAGCTCATCTCGGACACGTCATAATAAAAAAAAAAATCTGTTTCAAAGATGTTTAAATGTGCTCTGAAAATAAGTTCTGCGCATTCTTTCAGTCTCCCATCTTAATATCTAGACTATTCAAAGTGAGTCTTCCAAACTATGCCACTTATGAAGATCCACACAGCTTACTGTGCGTCTGCACCAGGTTTTGTAAAGGGATATTTTCGTCGTGAATTTGTTCTTGTCTTAAAAAGAGAAAGCCAAGGCAAATTTTAAAACAGCATTTTGACTTTAATGAAAAATGGATTGGCTAAAACAGATGTCAAACTGAAACTACAAAGAGCCAGATGCAGGTATCAGCTATTTTTTAAGAATGGCTGACAGCAGAGGAGATTTTGGCTAATGCCCTCTTATTCTCTTTAAATTCTGCCAATGCTCCAGAGTATTTATTTACCTTGGAGTTCCCCAACTCTTTGGGGCAGGAAAAAAAAAATCTTCATTTTGAATATGTTAATAAATACAAGTCAGCTTAAAGGGGGCATTTGTTTGAGCCCAGTTTTTAATATTTCTTTAGATATAACCCTTTCTAACCAGGCGGCTCACAGAGCCAATGAGCTAAGAAGGTAATTACTTAAGTGGATTTCATGAAGAGTAGAAAGATGATTGTACCACATTAAATAACAATTGTGTCCTTAATGATGTGTCGGGCTATAATGCAAACATCCTCGCCATTCCGGGCGGGTGCTCTACCCTCCTGTACCTTCCTAATGACTCCAGTGGCTTCCGTCCCCCTGCCCCTACTTTCAGAGCCTATGTAAACACGGAGGGATCTGGTATATTTTTTTAAACTGCAAAGCCTGCAGCTGCATGGTCATTGATGAATTAGCTATGAATTTCTGAAATACTTCATATGAATATAAACACTGCTGTAGCTTTGTGGCTTTAAATAAAAGACAGAAATGTACTTGAGAGAGAGAGACTGCCATCCCTGAGCACGACTTTGCAGAAGTCGTGGTTGGGGGTCTTCATGAAATCCAGGAAAGTGACCCCCAAAAGGGTGGAGGAAATGTGAGCGCAGTGGAGAAAAGGAGAATTAAAAAAGATGGAAGAAAATCTTGTTCAGTATTTTCGTATCTCACTTGAATAAAAGCAGGAAATAATATCACAGTATATTTGATTTTATTGCTTTACAATGGATAGTAGTCTGAGCATCCATAATTTGTGTAGAAGCACGGAAGAAGGACCATCATATTAACTACATCCAATATCTGAGTTAGAATCCACATTAGCTGCTACCTAATGTAGAGGAAGAATTTTCACAGTGATGCAAACTGGAAAGAAAGAAAACATGAAAAAGATAATTAGTCCATGGCTATAAATTTTGTCTGCTCTTGGATGTGATTATAGTGACTCTTTCCCCCATAGTCCATAATAATATCTCTTGGTATACATGCTTATCAAATCTCTACCAGATCATTTCTTTCCTGATGTTAATATTAATAAATTCGAATTCAAGTGATATGATTCAAACAAAATGCAATAAACAGTCCAAATACTGAGAAAATATTTTGCACCAAATTCTAGCAATTTGATTAGCATTATACCCATCTCAGAGAACGAGGAAATAAGATACCTAAAATCAAAAAACTCTTCTACAATTTCACTATAAATGAAATATGCTGTGGGAAGTGAAATGAACGAATTGCTTACTTCCTTTTTATATATTTGTCTGTTTGTTTTATTCACGGAATGAAGACATTTGAATAGGAGCACCTAGCTGTAAGGACACTCCCGTGCCAGGGGAAGCCACGCCACAGTAGTGGCAACAGGCACCATGTGACCACTCCCAGATCCAGCTTTGGAAATGACCTATCACAAATTCTAGGGTAGTAATCGTAAAAGGCACACCCGTGATGGGCTAGGCAAGGCCCTGCAGGTGTAAGAACACTGACTGGCTCTCAGCACGAGAAGGAAGAGGAGGCCACCGTTCTGGGGAACTGATTTCTACAGTGACAGACAATGCCATGTTAATACCCACTTCCTGCTCACTGCTGCTCTGTGAGACAGGGTATCAGATGCCACAGAGTGGATGCAAACTTTGCCCACTTTGTCAGAGCCTGGGCTTAACCCAGGTCTCCAGAGCAAGAGTGGGATCCATGGGTGAGTCAGACTTGGCAACACCTGAGACCAGCTGTAGCCAAGGGCTTGAAAGAAGTAGCCTCACAATACAGATGGTAACAAAGGCTGCTTCTCATCTCCAATATCCTCTAACTCCTCAGGCTGCTCACCACATAGTCTAAAGATTCAGCAAGTACTCTGCGCTGGATTCTAAATAGTTACATAGTTTGAGCCCATTTAATAGACAACAGAATAAGATGAGTAAAATAAATTACTTCCCAAAGCTATAATAAATGAATTACAAACTAAAATTGCCCCCCCCCCCCCAAAAAATAAGGACATCTCTCTGGGGTGTGGCAGGTTTCTGCCTTCCTTTGGCTCAATCTTTGATTCTCAAAATGCTTCCTAGCTTTGTCTGCTCAGGGTCATGTAAGCGACATTCATGGCTGGGAGGAACCAACTCTGATACCCTCAGACCCAAGTTTTTGAGAAAACGATCTGCCTTAAGATATTTTCTGCACCTTGCTTTTATTAATTTATTTAGGAGGAAATCCTTTCATTTGAATAGAAATGACTATTTATAGTTTATTATGTGCCAGACACCAAGCCAAGTGTTTGATTTGAATGAGTTTTCCAAAACAATCCTGTAAGTTGGGTACTATTAGTTTTCTTACCGGTTTACAGATGAGGAAACTGAGTCACGAAATCAGTGACTTGCTTGAGAAGGAGAGGGCCTGGATATGAATCCAGTTATTTCTTCCAGGCCTGGACCACTGATCATCCTCCCTCCTACAAAAGAAGTACCAAGAACTGACTGTCAGAGTGGTCCACCTAGACCACAGGGACCATGGGGGTGACAAGTTTAGATTCAAATCCTATTAAGAATGCCTGCAGCATTTATTCTTTTATGACAACATGTTTGGATGCTTTATTTATTTATTTAGCAACACTGGAATTCAACTCAGTTCCACCACTGAACTATGTTCCCAGCCTTTCTTCTTCTCCTCCTCCTCCTCCTCCTCCTCCTCCTCCTCCTCCTCCTCCTTCTTCCCCCCCTTTTTTTTTTTTTAATTTTGAGACAGAATCTTGCTGAGTTGCTGAGGTTGGCCTTGAACTCACAATCCTTCTGCCTCAGCATCTCAAGTAGCTGAGATTCCAGGTGTGCACCGCCACACCCAGCTGAATGCTTTTTCTTTTCTCATAGTGCATGTACAGAATTCAAATCAGTGGCTACAAAATTTTCCGTCTACCTTCAGACTAAAATAAAATGTAGAGTCAGTTCCGATAGCATCTACGCTATGCATATCATGTTCAATGTGGTTCTGTATTGTGGCTAAATTTATCATCTAACTTTTGGATGCAAACAAGCTGACTCATATAAAAGATACTTGCAAAAAAAAAAAAAATTCTGTCCTCAAAGCAATTCAGAAAAAGACATGAGTATCATGATAAAATATCGGAGGAAGATAGAAAATTCTTTCAAGTGAAGTTGTACCTTGCCATACCTGTTCAAAATATTTAAGAGAGTAATTTTTTCCCTCTTTACATGATTTCTGAATTGTGTTTGCAGTGCTGCTCTTTTCTTGGTCAACCTGGCTAGATGACCTGGTCATCTCATGCAGCTTTGACCACATGTGACAACACCACAGTCCTTTTTACTCTTCCTTATATTGCCCTCAGTTGGAGACCCACAGAGATCATCATCCACCTCAGAGTCAGTCAGTCACTAGCTCTTCCAAGTGCTCTGCTGCTGTGGGTGTTCCAGAACCTTCAGAATCACAGCACAGGGCAAAGGTGTCTAGTGTATAATTTTTAGTACGTATTTATTGAGCTACTACCCTGTACCCAACATTGTGCACACCCCAATCAGCATTCCATGTCCCTCCCTGGAGCATGCTGATAGATTCTACAGAAGTCCTTCTTACTAAACATGGAGGGAGTCACCTCCCAGATCTACAGCTCTCCCAAGGCTCATGTGAAGATGAGTTCCTTGGGGACACAAACAAGGGCTCTAGGCTTGAGGTGCATAGGCAACATCAAAGGCATATCCTTTTCTTACACACTGTTCTCTGGGTTCCCAGGAAACAAACACAGCTTCTACAGAGGAGCTTATGGTGTTGGGTGGGGAGATCCCCAGGAGCCAACACAGTAGACATTCTAGTTGTGACATGGTTTGCACTTTCATGGAGTCAGAATCTTCTAGGAAGAAATTGCTCATTTGTTTGTTTGTTTGTTTGTTTGTTTGTTTTGCAGTGCTGGGAATTGAACTCAGGGCCTTGTGCTTGCAAAGCAAGCACTCTACCAACTGAGCTATATCCCCAGCCGAGAAATTGCTCTTTGATAGCAGTAATGGTATTGGCAAATCATTGGGGGTACACTTGAGATGAGGGAAACTTAGCATTTTTGTGCAAATTAGTTTCTGTCCAGGACTGAAATCATGGAACAGATGCCTATTCATTTGTTGAATGTTCGATAAAGATGTTCTCCACAGAGTGGTCAGAGGAACCTTTTTAAAATGAAGGTGGGATTAGGTTGCTTCTGTGCTCAAAGCCCTCCACAGTTGGCACGTGGCCCTTCCACTCTCCCTGACTACATACCCGAACATGGACCTACCCTCGCATCCTGCCTGTCACTCGCCCTCAGCCACTTCCTCACTGAAGCTTGGATCCTTCTGCTGTTCTGCTATCCTGCCTCGGCCTGCCTGCTGCCAGTCTGTGCTGGACACTCCACTCCCACACTGAGCAGGCTCCGTTCAGATGTGCTTTACTCAGAAGTGCTTTTCCCCACCCTGGAGAGCTCCTCCCCGCAGCCCTCCCATGGCGCTGTGTGTGTGTGACGGCCCATAGGTCTGCACATGCCGATACATACGCAGAGATGTGCAATCCACATATACACACGTCTCGATGCACATATATGCATACACATATATTCAGTCGTCCTTGGAACCCTTGGGTCATCCAACCCTTAACCTGTCTCCTGATACACACCACAGTGGATTTTGGATACCAAAATTCAAAGATATTCAATCTCCTTAGATAAAATGGCATATATTTGCATAGAACTCCACAAAATGTATAGATGACTTAAAATACCTAACATTGTAATTGTTTTGTACATAGTTATTAAAGTGTATTTTCAGTGAATGATCTCCAGAAAAAAGATTGTACATGTCACATACACATACAGGTTTTTAAAAATGTCTTTATTCTCTGGTTGATTCAATCCATGTATGCAGAATTCATAGATTTGGAGGGTCAACTGAATCCACATTTACATATACATATATATACATACATGTATCTATTATTTTCCCACATGTCTATGTGTATGTATATATTAAAAGTGTAAGGGTGTATTAAACTTTTGTTCATCAGTTTACCCCTGGGTTTCTACAGCAGCTCCTGGCACATGATAGGATTAAATAAATATCTGTTGTTTAAGGACAAAAGTGAATGCAAGTGGAGACCTCTCTCTCTGCTTCTTAATCACCACGTGAGCTGCTTTCCTTCACCGCAGTCTTCCACCATGATGTTCTGCCTCACCTTGAGCCCCAAGGAATGGAGCTAGCCTTCATATCAACAGAGATAGGGCCAACACTGGAAATAAATTGTTGAAGTCATAGTTTGACTGCATTAATAAAACATTACAAAGGGTAACTCCAGTGCTTGAGAAGTGAAATTTGAGAACAAGAATAACTTCACCCTATGTCCATGTATGATTACATGAATGATATGAATGTACATCATGCACAACCAAAGAAACGAAAAGTTGTACCTCGTTTGTGTACAATGAATCAAAATTAAATCTGTAAAAACTAAAAAAATAAAATATATATATATATAAAAGTGAATGCATCTGTGCATTCACAGCACAGCTTGTCAAAAAGGTACAATAATGTCATTTGAAAGATATCAAAATTCACTGGGCATGGTGGCACACACCCATAATTCCAACAACTCAGGGGACTGAGGCAAGAAGATCCCAAGTTTGAGGCCAGGCTTAGTAAATTAGAGAAATCTTGTCTCAAAATACAAAGGGCTGGGGAGTGGCTCAGTGGTTAAATGCCCCTAGGATCAAGAGCTGGTACCAAAAAGGAAGTCATTGAAATTGTCAAAGGAAAAAGGAGAATAAATCTGAGTCAAAAGAAAGTAATCTAGCTGGACACACCTGTCATCCCAGAGACTCAGGAGGCTGAGGCAGGAGGATCATGAGTTCAAAGCCAGCCTCTGCAATTTAGCAAGCCCTAAGCAACTCAGTGAGATCCTGTCTCTAAATAAAAGACAAAAAAGGGCTGGGGATGTGGCTCCGTGCTTTTAATCTCTGGTACCAAAAACAAAACAAAACAAAAAAAGAAAGTAATCAATAGAAGAATAGAAACCATTTATTCTACAGTTATAAGCAAGGAGAAAAGTATTTTCCATTGCATTTCACTTTCAGGCACCATACTCCAAATTCCTTTAGAACAGGAACCAGCTTTCCTTCTTGTTTTACCTCCCAAAGTTCCTAGCATGATGTCTTGGCTGTTCGAAGCATCCACTAAATATTTGTGAAACTTAATTGATTTAGTCTATCAATAAATTTCACCACTCAGACAGAAGATTGCAGTCACCTGATGCTGCCTTGAATGCAGAAAACCAGCATGTTCCAAGACTCATTACAGTTTTTCTTGATCATTTTTAATAGTGCTAGACTCGTGGACCAATTTTCCTCAATAAGTATGTAGACGAAGAGTTAGGAAAAAAAAACATTCACGATTACATTGCTATTTAGGAGAATTTGCTAACTTTCAGAGGAATGAAAGGCCCATTGAGGGGAGCTCAGGAGGACTGGATGGTCAACAACATTTGTGGCGTGGACTCTGCTGGTCCAGGGAAGGCTCTGCACACAGTGGGCTGCGGGAGGGAGGTGCCTGGGGAGTTTGGCTGGGTTCCTTTGTTTTCGTTTGGTGAACCAGCCACTCTACCTCCTTAGGAGAAGTTGGTACAGTGTGTCTTGAAGTAAATACATGACCACCCCTGGATCTCCCTTTTTAGAATAAACACTTCTCCAGAAATTCTGGGAGAGGTGAGCCCCTTGGCACTCTTCAGCATCCCAGCTACCCCAACCGTGGGACACGTTGACAGTGAGAACCAGCTGCACCAGATGGACAGGAGGGATGTGCTCAGCAGAGATGTGCAGAAATGGACTCATCCTGAAACACCAAGGGGAAGCATTTCCTGCAAAGTCAGACAGGAGCCAAGAAGACTCAAGTCCAGGCCAAAGCTCCCACCTTTGGGGGAATCCCAGGAGAGAGACGACAGAGGGACAAGAAAACCAGAAGGCAGGAGGAGTCCACTCAAGCAGCACAAGCTTTCCCTGTGAATGCTGTTTTTTGTAAAACCATGAAACACAACAAGGGGAAACTTCACCTTTTAAGATTAACCATCTTGTGGGTTTTTTGTTTGTCTTTCTTTCTTTCTTTCTTTCTTTCTTTCTTTCTTTCTTTCTTTCTTCTTTTGGTACTGGGGATTGAACCCAGGGGTGCTTAACCACTGAGCCACATCCCCAGCCCTTTTTATATTTTATTTAGAGACAGGGCCTCACTAAGTTGTTTAGGGCTTTGCTAAGTTGCTGATGCTGTCTTTGAACTCTCAGTCCTCCTGCCTCAGCCTCCTGAGCCTCTGGCATTACAGGTGCATGCCTGTAATTCCAAACTTCAGGCTGTACACTTGTGCACATGAAACAGAGTCACCTGTGGGCCCACAACATGCAGACCAGCACTTGCCAACCATTTTTATGAGCCTAAAAAAAAATACCTATCTCTCTATAGAAGGTAGTTAATTTCTATTACTGACTGAAACTTTTATGAATTCTGTAGTCCATTATCAGGCAGGAACAAGGAGTTGTCACCCTACTTGGCCTTTCTTTATTTTCTGTGGTTGAGTCATTCCATGAAGATTTATTAAATAGTCAGGATGTTTCTAGAAATATGTTTTTGATTTTTTTTTTTTTTTGGTAGCAGGTATTGAATCCAGAGGTGATTTACCACTGAGCCACATCCCTAGTTGTTTTATTTTTTATTTTGTGAACAGGAGACAGGGTCTTGTTAAGTTGCTTAGGGTTTCACTCAGTCACTAAAGTTGGCCTCAATTTACGATCCTTCTGCCTCAGCCTCCTGAGTAGCTGGGATTACAGGTATGCGCCCTGCTATTTAATTTTGATATAAAATAAAAAACAGCATGCTTGTCTTCAAACTATTCAGTGGGAAAAACAAGTAATTACAGTTCACTGAATTAGAATTCAGTGAGTAGGAGCAACCTGCTTAGCCAGAGACCAGGATTTTCAAAAGACATGACATATGAACTTAAAATGGATGAGTGGGAGGCAGGTAATAGAAAAGAGCTGGGAGTAGGGATGGAGAGGAGCAAAGACAGAGCGACAGTGAACCTGTGTGCATGAGGAGCCTCCAGGAGGCCAGGGAGCCTGAGCTCAGGAGGTGGGAAGGGAGTCAGGGAGGTGGGCAGAGGATGGATCCTCCCAGAAAGTACGAGCTTTGCCAGGCGTGGACTCAGAAGGGGTCTCCTAGGACTGTGCTGGTCTTTAAAATGACTCTGCACAGAGTGATGGATAGAGGGGACACTACTGGTATGTGCAGACGATGGTCAGAAACTCCCAGGGGACCCAGGACAGAGGAGAGCAGGCTGGGCGCTCGGCAGAGGGAAGCAGCGCAGAACAAGGGAGGGATGGAGTGTCAGCACCCTGGGCAGTGCCCAGACCCCAGCTGGCCTCCTGGGGAAAGGACAGACAAGAGTCAGGGTAGCCCAGGACACCGCACAGCCCCTGGAGAACCTGGCAGCAAATCAAGGAAAGACGTCAGTTTTGTCACGTGAACTAAGCTCTGGAAAAGGAATATTCCAGAAAGTTGGATTTGATGACTACACAGTTGTCTGAGACACAATGGAAACAGAAAAGGACACCAGGTGTGTGGTGGCAAGACTTCCCACACCCTTGACGACATCCTCACCGTGTCACCCGCAGAAAGGGCGGGTCTCCCAGGTTTTCCTGCATTTCATGCTCATCTCACTTAATTCCATCAAGTGTGCACAAGTGCTCTCTCTCTCTCTCTCTCTCTCTCTCTCTCTGCCTCCATTTCCTCTCTCAAACACACACACACACACACACACACACACACACACACACACAGAGCAAATGTTTCCTCTTCCTACTCCACCAGTTCTCACCTGGATTTCATAGGAAATGATTTTTTTTCTATTCCCTGTCTTATTATTTCTTTTTGGGGGGAGGGGGCAGGGTACCAGGTGATGAACTCAGGGGCACTCGACCCCTGAGCTACATCCCCAGCCCTGTTGTATTTTATTTAGAGACAGGGTCTCACTGAATTGCTCAGTGCTTCACCCTTGCTGAGGCTGGCTTTGAACTCGTGATCCTGGTGCCTCAGCCTTGGAGCCGCTGGGATGACAGGTGTGCTCCTATACCTGATTCCTTTTTACTCTTAATAAACCATCTGCAGAGGGCTGATTCCGACTCCCCAACCAGAAGTCTTCACACTCGGCCCTGGGAAGACCTGCTGTGATGAGACCTCTGTGGTGCATTGCAGGCTGGATGGGAGACCTCACAAATCCCAGAGGGGTATTAGACATTCTGCAGACACACATCCACACTGGTCCACGGCCTCCTTTTTTAAAATTATTACAACATTTCTTCAAGCCTCAGCATTTTAGATGGAACCTGCAACATGATTTCTTAGTCAATTTTATCACCTTATCATTTTCTACCTGGTATAATTTACCAGCATGGCAACCGTGCTGATTGTCTTAAAATGCACAGCATTTCAGCCCTGCAGTTACAGTGGATCAAGCAGAATTTTAGGTCAGATCTGGAATGTAATCACTATTTATATTCATTGTATGTATACAATTGGGTAATAGGTTTCTTCGGGAAAATGTTTCCTGAGATCCTACTTGAAATTAGCATGTAGATATCACCCACTGGTAATCTGGAGTTTCCTGAATAAAACACAGATATAGATAGTAAATTTACCTAGAATGAACTCTAACATATATAAGATATAATTTTGTTAAAGCTAAAGATAATACTTCACATTAGGGAAAATTAGCATATTTGTGAATTATCCATATGCTTAGCATCAATTGCAAAAATATAATTATAATAATAAAATCACAGCATATACAGCATAATATGTAATATATAACATAATATATAATAATGATATATAGTGTATCATGATATAATTATTAGTTGAAGAAAACCTTGTCTCAACCATAAAAAATTTCTGTAAGAACACTGTTTACTGAACTTAGATTCTTGAAATGAAGGGTAGGAATCAAAGTCAAACAAACTTGAGGATTCCAAACCTAATTGCATTTTCCAATGGCCACTTGTCCATAGTGGGGGACTTTAATCTAAACCAAATCTTACAAACAAAAATTAGGAAGAATTGTAAATAATCGACCAACTTGTTCTTTCTTGTCAAAAATTAATCTTGGGGCTTAAACGTTAGAAACAAAAATTTAGAAAAACATATCTCAAAACCCGTTCTGTGAAAGATCAATGCCCTATATAAGGGAAAAGTTGTTCTATTAAAAAAGAAAACTTGTTCAGGTGGGTTTGGACTTGCTGAGTTCATCCCAGCTAGACAGGCTTCCTCCTTCTAGAGCCTTGCAGAGGCTTTGCTATGCTGACATGTGCTGTGAAATTCTGAGGAGGAGCATCATTTCTCAAACTTTTTTTGTGCCTCAGCAATTGGTAGTGGAACTTTATAACTCACACAGTGGGAATCTATGCTCAGAATGAGAATCCTACTTGTCTCACAACTGCCTTCGTCGACCTTAGGATGCTCAGGTGCCCAGAGGTGATTGGCGAGGACTTGTTCCAAATGCTAGTTCTGAGAAACAAAGGGTGTGGCAAGCAGCCGCTCAATCCCTACCTTTCAAATAGACTTGGGGGAGAAGTTGAACAATTCAGAAAAGCTCCCAGGGCTGCCATTTGTAAGAAGCATTGTGTTCAAGGAATGGAAGGGTGGGAATATGGGGGAGGGTGAGGAGGGATCCCTGCAGCTCCAAAACTCAGCAAAGAAAACTGAGCAAGGCACAGTATTCTCATGTTCTTGCATATCTTGGAGGGATGAGTCTATTTAGCTACAATTGTTGAAATCTTAGACATCCAGTGCAAACTGCCACAGGGATTGGTCTTCCTCTGTAAGCTAGACCCTTATCATTCCACAATGACATTGCTTTGCATTTTGAATCAGTATTTAATTCATTTACCCTAACCCCAAGAGCAGAAAGCACTGTCAGAGTTGGCAAGGGACTCTAAATTTATGTTTTAATTACTCGGCCATTTCATCAAAAGGTAGACACGGCGTCTGTGGTTTAGGACTTTGAAATAAACTCTATATGAGGAAAAAAAAAAACCCCAGGCACATAGAGTCCATTCATGCATATGTTTATGGTTTCTCTACCTGTGAAGAGGAAGGAGTCTGTGAAGGTGTAGTGTGGGGGAAACCGACACAGATTTCTTGTTCATCAAATTCAGCCAGTGCATATTTGAATCAGCAGAACATGAAGTCGGCTGTGAATTCTTGAATTGGGAAGGAGAGATATTTTTTGCATGCAAAACTTTTCCAAATTGTTAAGTAAAAATTCCACATGAGAAATCGTTAAGAAAAAAATTTCTAGAGAAATTTTGAGACAGACTTTTTTTCTAAGTATGTAAACTCAAGTACTAGGAACTAACTTAAAAAGACACTACTTGGGAAGAAATCCAAAGCTGTTGCTAATGATTAAAAAAAAAAAAAAAAAAAACAGAATGTTTTTTCAAGTGCTTTGCAGCAAGGATCCACTGAAATCAGTGAGATTATCTGTATTCATCAGAACTTTGACTTCTGAATACCCAAGATGGGAAATCCAAGTTAACCATACTTTGTTCTTCTCCATTGAGACCTTGGACTGGTCAATACACAGGAAACAGGGCCCTCGAAACTAGTCATGTGCTGGGCCTCCAATACCGTTCTGGGGCAGATGTTTCAGGAAAGTGGAAGGTCATTAATGGTTTCATCCCCATTATTGTAGGCCCAAAGCCTATCCTCATGATGCACTCTGCTCTCAGAGGGCTAGAAAACCAGTATCTTTCATAGTAATGACTTCCAGTTTACAGCCTTCATTTGTTATATTTCCTCAATAGCTGTTGTGTTGAGATTAACTGCATAAATGGTCTGCAGCTGTCTGTTATGAATTAAGGGAGTTTAATCAAAGTATTTCTAATGTACAGCATAATGATAATACATGGGGGAAGTACTATTTAAGAGATAATGATGGCTTCAGAAGATCACTGTTGTAATGTTTAGCGCATATGCCTTCAGCATTGAATTTGTTGTTGTTCTGAATATGCTTAATGGATCACTGAAAAGCTGCCTAATGCGGGATTGTTTGATGGGGCTGACAGAGCTGGAATTAGCCCATTGCTGTTTACTGCATACAGCCATTAAGATTAATTGCTGCCAGATAATTTTGACTGTTTTTATCTTCTGGAAAAAGTGTCACTAATGGGTTTATAAATTGGTTCACTATTACTAATAGTAAGGCCAGTGTAACAGGATAGAATGTCAGCTAATTCTAAAGATAAAGGTAAAAAAGTATAAAGCACTATATGGCTTGCTAGTTTTAAGGGATACTGTTATCTAATAACAGACAGACTGATATATGATGCTCATTAATGCCATTTCCTGAGCTTTGGGTTGAACCTAATAGATGCTAATAAACTCTTATTTGATGTCCCATTAAAAAGCTCAATCTGTTTTCTGCATTAATGCCCAGTGTTGTTTATCACATCTTTGATGACTAAAACCCAAATTCCAATCTGTTCCATAACCAAGTCTTCTCTGAGCTTCTTTATACCTGCTTTGGTTCTTAGATATGTGAAAATCATACAACCGAACCAGAGAAGCATTAACAAAATAAATGAATTGTAGTCATGATATGCAATATGTAGGTTACCTGTGACATTCGCAATTCAGGCGTTTTTATACAATGTCGAGGGGAGCTTCTAGAAACAGTGTTTTGCGGTCCCACCCATTGTTTAGGGATTGTTTGCAATTGAATACAATTTCCACACGTAGGTAATTTAGCTAAGTGGTGATAAAAACACTTCACATAGCTAAATCTTACAGATCACAGAATTTTAAAATTCTAAGCTTATTTTCCTGAAGTTAAATGGATACACTGAGTTTGAAGGGGTATGATTTTAGTAGGTTACCCAGGGTGAACCCACAGCTGTCACGAGGACCTGTCCAGCTCAGCTCCTTGCACTGTTCTGTAGAAGTTGTTTCATGTACCAAGTCTGATTTTACCAGTTCACCATAATTGATAACAAAATTCCTTGTACATTGAACTTCACGTGTATTCCTTGGTTCTGGGAGTACTAAAAATAAATGGGAAAAAAAGTGAGCCAGACAATCAATGTAGAAGAAACCAATAATTCATGAGTAGTGAAGCCGTTCCTTCCTCCAGAGCAGATCCTACAAAAATATGAAATGTTTCTTTTGTAAAGTTGAAAATTTTCCTTATATTGCATTTAAAAATTAAAGATACCTGATCTCTTGAAGTGTATATAAAATCATCTATGAGAGATTACTTTTCTTCCTTTTATTTTTATTTTTTTGAGGTGTTCATGGAAATGGAGGGAAGAAAATCCATACATTCCAAGTAATATTCTCCATGCAGCGAAGGTTCATGTAAGTTTTAAGAAAGTCTTTTTTAAAAATATTTTTGTCTTGTACAATCTTGCTCTAAAGTAACAGGTCACATGCTGAGTTGGACAAATTGTTTTTTCTTTCATAGTTTCAATTTTGACCTTAGTTTCAATAGTTAACATAAAATAATAAGCTCATGACCTCCAAATAAATACTATAGGTGGTGTTTGTGAGGCACTGGTGTTCTTTGGGTGGCCTTCTGCCAACTGACCTGTTCTATCATTGTGAGGCTAGATGGTGGAGAAGCAGGAAAGTGGAAAGTGACCCTGCTTCTCCACCATCCAGAGCCTGCCTCCCTCAGGGACCACACCACTCTTGCCCAGGGTACATCACTGCAATAGAACGTCCACGTCATCCGTAGCATTTGGAATACAGAGTGCTCCCTTGTCAACACTGAACTGTGTCAGGTCAGACATCATGACAAAATACAAGACATTTTTTTTTTCACTCAAGAAAACCCCGGCTTCATTATCTATCTGCATTTGCCATCTCTGGATGGTCCAACCCATCCCCTGCCCCAAATCAGATCTATTTGCTGAGCTTCTTATTCAACCTGAGGTGTCCCTTCTTGGAATTGATAAAACATTGCAAGCTGTCTTTCTGGATCTAGATTTGAAAAAAAGGCATAGACTTCTCCAACCCCACCTTCAGCCTCATTCAGAACTAAGAATGCCCGGGTTGGGGCTGCCTTTCAAATACAGCAATAGCTACAAAATCCAAGGCTCAGCTTGAATGTCTCCTCACTGCATAGATAGATAGATGCTTTACATCTGTTGGTATGAAAAATGAAAACCAACCCTGATGGTACCCAGGATAGAAACCGAACGTTTCAAAGACCGATTCTCTTCCTGTGCGATGCAAAAGGAGCCCATCCGTTTGGGTGGAAGGCGCAGAGCAGGTAGCAAGTGGTTCTCTGAAAGGATGCTGCGGTGGGGAGGGGTGGACAGGAGGGCTCTCTTAAATGTAACGATTGGAAAAATGCTGCTTAGATTCAGCCTCCGGCGAGTCCCAGGGATTTAAACTTCCTTCATTTGTTCAACTCGGCGACAAAGAGGAGAGTTGCACCGGCAGGTACTTTAGGACTCTTCACAATGTGGAGATTTTTAACAAGGATCTTGCAACTGTAGGCACACAATTACTGCTGCCGAGAAGTAGCTGGATCTGCAGCATCCCTTGACATCTGCCTCATTTCAATAATTTCCAGCCATTGAACCTCTGTCTGAATGAGCATTAGGAAACAGAGGCATGTTTGGTTACTAATTTGAGTCTCTCGCTCTCTCTTCTCTCTCTCCAGTTTGAATTTTATGCTCGTGAAAGGACTCCATTGACAATTGGGATGCCTGCAGCTTTCCACCCAGTCTCACCATCTCCATCCATCAAGGTGAGGAGGGAATACCTAGTATGTGTGTCTACCTTTTCCTCCTGGTAACTGTCAGCATCTGCTGGATGATAAGGACGCTTCTCCATGAAAAACTGAGCTGAGACTAAAGCCTGATTTCATCTGAGGCTGAGCAGAGGTCGTCTCAAGTCTCTCCCAGGTGAGATAATGCCCTCCACTTATTACAATCCTGGATTTGAAACTGTGACCTACCCGTTTGCTCAATGCAAGGAACAAATGCTCTGAAATTGATTTGCCATAAGACATGATGAGCTGCTCTAACTTGTCCGGAAGGAGTGGAATATTTCACCTGTGGGTGAGACCCCCTTGCTCTCTATCAGCTTGGCTGCTGCTCTGATAGAGAAATGTCCTGGGAGCAAAGCTCAGAGGAGTGAATCAGATACATCTGCCAGACTGGGACTCTGGGTTCCTGTTTGTTCAGTCCTGGATCCCACCCACTCTGTCCTTTGCTTCACATAGGGACTATTATGGTCCATTCAGAAGCATCTTGAATATTCATCGTCATCCTAATTTACTAATATATATTCACTAATGTCAGAGATCAGTACATGCGATTCCTAAGCTTAGTACAGTAACAAGTTTCTCCAGTGCTACTGGGCATATTCTTCATGTCTCTCTTTCCAGACTACTGACTCAATTTAAGATTACATCCTTTGCTCCTTTGCGTTTATTGCATTTGCTCTGTGAAACTCATTCCCTTCACGTTGTAGGACGTCTGGAGACATGGCAGGCATTCCAAGACTGGGCGCGAGCTGTGTTTGATGCTGTTGCTTTAACACGATTCACTCTTGCTTTGATCTTTGAAACTCTCTAGCATTCTCACATGGCTATCGGGGTTCAGGGAGAGAGTGGTGGAGCCCGCTTGAGTATTAATTGTCCGATGTTGGATGATTTTTCTCTCAACCATGTTCAGGCTGCTTGGTCTCCGTATGGGACGCCAGCCCTTTGAGCTGCATTAGCGTAGGTTTTAAAATTGCCCATCGAACTCACGTCATTAAATAATTCTATAAGAAATTCATCAGCAGAGAAAGTAGAATTAAAATACTATCAATTACATGCAGGGATTGGAGGAGTCATATCCTTGTTTTGCCCTTTGTTCTGGCCACAGAGCACCTACAACTGGGAAGGTTCCACCCACTGTTTAACAATACATACCTGGAGGAAGCCCGGCCCCTGAGTGCCCCCAAAAGGGGGATTATCATAACAGCATTTAGCTCATCTCCAGGAAATGACCCAGAACACCTTTGCATCCTCCAAATTACACTGGATCCCAGGAGGCTCTCACATTTCCTCCTTCCTCTCTAACTTTCCTGCTTAATCCTCCCCCCTCTCAAGAGTCCTTTCCTATCCAATAGGAAGTGGAGAAAGAATGGTGCTTACCTTCTGTACAAGGTATTTTCCTCTCTAATTTGCCCCCAAACACCAAAACTATACCTGGTCATTTTTCTCTACCATGATTATGGGTCATTCCATTCTGTCTCTTTGGCAGGTGTTGATCCAAATTATCTCCATGGACTCTGTTTCTGACAGGACTGTAAACTTCATGAAAGCAAGAGCTGTTGCATTTTCAAACCACTGTGCTTCCGTTTGTAAAATAGTGTCTGACCTCAAAATAGTGCTCTGACTATCCAAGGCTGTGTAACAAGTCACTCCAAAAGACAGCAGTTTTAAACATCAATTGTTATCATATCTCATTTTCTATGCATCAGGAATCAGAGAAGATCTCATTCCTTACCCATTGTCTCACAGTTCTACCTTGAGATCTCTCATGAACTTACTGGAAATGTCAGAGGCAGGGACTTCTCGAGCACCCTTCCTTTCACATAGTCTTGGGGCCTCCGTTATGATCTCTGTCCATCGGGCTAGTTGGGCTTCCTTCCAACATGGCATCTAAAGACAAGGAAGATGGATGGCTTCTGTAACAACTGAGAGCTTTGAGTTATACAGTATTCCACCAGCAAAGCAGAAGCCTTGAAGCCCTTTCTGATCTCATTTCCACTGCATTCTCTTAATTGTAAGTACTCAAATACAAGGGGAGAGGCCTTACACTCTGTTTCCCACTGTGATTATGACAATATTCTGAAAGTGCATGGGGTTGTGGAGCTGTTAGTGGGGTCATCTTTGGAAAACACAATGAGAGTGCCCACGTTGTTTGTTTAAAACATAAGTAGCCGGGCGCGGTGGCGCATGCCTGTAATCCCAGCACTTGGGAGGCTGAGTCAGGAGGATCGTGAGTTCAAAGCCAGCCTCAGCAACTGAGCGAGGCCCTAAGCAACTCAGTGAGACCCTGCCTCTAAATAAAATACAAAATAGGGCTGGGGATGTGGCTCAGTGGTGGAGTGCCCCTAAATTCAATCCCCAGTACCAAAAGACAAAAAAAAAAAAAAAGGAAATGCCTTCTGAATGATTTGTTAATCTCTCCACTAGAGATTAACTCTGACCTCCCTGTTTTCAAAGAACAACATTTTCCTTCCAGGATTTTGAGATACCCACTGGAAATGGTATTCTGTTCTGTTTGGAAGGGTTCTCTAAATCTATTGGTTTAGCTCTTTTATAGACTATCTTCATAAAACATTGATTCTCAAATTTTTCTTCATTTCATGTATTTCCCCCAATTTCTCTAGATTTCTACCTGCTAAAGGAATTCTACTGAGTTTCCATAGTTTGTCTTAAGGATGAGTCTGGAAAATTTAGTAAACTCCCCCTAATCTTTGCAATCAGATATCATTCCCCACTCTAATGAAAACTTGATCTCCTGAAGATTTCATCAATTCCTTTATTTAGAACTTTCAGAATTTTGTTTTCTTGTTTGACCTCTCCCAAGGCATACGATGCAGTATTTCTGCTTGTCTCCATGATATAACTAGATGCAATTAGTTCAGATGTAGTACCACTACACCACATTATTTTCCACATAAGCTTCTCGACTTTATCCACCTCTCAAAGAAGGATGCTTTGAGTAAGAATTATTCGTTTTCCTATATACCCACGTTCATTGAAGCATTATTCATGACAGTCAGTAGTTAGAAGCAATTCAAGTATTCATTGAGATGCATGGATTAAAAAATGTGGTATATCTATGTAATGGACTATTCTTTAGCCTTAAAAAGGAAGGAAATTCTGACATCTGATGCAACATGGGTGACCTTTGGAGGACAGTATGCTAGGGATGTAAGCCTCACAGAAAAGGATAAATATGTGATTCCACTTATACATAACCCTAACCCTAACCCTAACCCAGAATAATCAAATTCATGAATAGAAAATAGACTGCTCCAGAGACTGGGGAGAAGGAGGAATGGGGAGTTATTGTTAATGGAGACAGAGTTTCAGTTTTGCTAGACAAAGAGGTTCGGGGGAGGCGGGGACAGGGTGTGATGGACACACAGCAATGTAATGATACTGAATTCCCCCAAAGCAGACACTTAGAAAAGGCTAATAAGTGAATTTTATGTATAATGTTATCTATATTCTACCACAATTTTTTAAGGTTTTTAAAAAGAATTGGCCAGTTCCTTCGAATTTTCCTGGTTAAGATTTATAAGTCAAATTTAGATCTATTAAAGCATTCAGCCTATTGGTAAGAAACTTGTTAATGATTGAAATTGTTCAGATTTAAGTGATAACAGAAGTAACTCAACTTCACTGGGAAGAAAACAACTTTATGAAGTAGACTTTAATCAACCCCTGTTCTCTCTATACACATGCAAGTACATACACACACCTTCATGAATAAGAGGCACTTCATTCCAGAGGGTCACTGAATCATTCACACATGCCTAGCTGTGGTTTTCAATTAGTGTTATACATATATTATCCCTAAAATCTTCACATCAATGCTGTAAAAAAGGTACTACTATGGTTCCATTTTAAATATGAGAAAATGAGGCTCAGATTAACAAAATTATTTAATGTAAATTTTTAAATCTGAGGTAGAATTTAAATCCAGATATCCAAACCCATACTCCTCAATACCAGCCATTCTGCTCAATGGTCACCTGGTAACAATGAGAGGTTCAATGTGGAATTGTGGAACTTGCAATGAGAGTGGGCTCAGGCCACTAGGGCTCCCTTCAGCCCTATCCAAGATGCCTACATCACTTCCCATTAGTCCTTTAAAGCTTGACTGGGCCTTAGTTTTTCCATCTATAAAATGGGGTGATACTATTTTCTCTATACAACTTTGAGGCTGTTTTGAAAACAAAAATCAAAATGAAAATCATGTAAATATTTAATATAAAAATGCTTTGAAAGATATGGAGTGTACAAATGAGGCATTATTGCTCAATGTCACTAATCAGAAATGCAGATCTAAACCACAAGGAGATGTCATGTCATCCCAGTTAGAATGACTATCATCAAAAACAAATTCTATAAAGGATGTGGGAAAAAGGTAACTCTTATACACTGCTGGAGGTGATGAAAATAAGTATAGATATCATGAAGAACATCATGGAGAATTCCTTATAAAACTAAAAATAGAACTACAATATGCTCCAGCAGTTCCACCACTGGATAATATCTTAAGGAGATGCAGTCATTATACCATAAAGATACTTGCATTTCCATGCTTATTAATGATTGACATGGCTTAGATTTAAGCTAAAAATAATACAAGCAACTCAGCTGAGAAGAAAAAAGCTTTATTTAAATAGTAAAGTATGGAATCAACCTAGAAGCTCCTCAGTGAATGATCAGAGAAAGAAAATGTGGTACATAGATACAGTGGAATATTATTCATCCTTATAAACAATAAAATCCTGTCATTTACAGCAAAATGGATGGAATTTGATGTGATTATGTTAAGTGAAATAAGCTAGACTCAGAAACACCAGAACCACATGTTCTCACTCATTTATGGAAACCAACAAGTCAATTTCATAGCAATACAGAATGGTAGAGGTCACCAGAGACTGGAAAGGCAGACAAGAGGTGGCCTGGAAATAAGTTCAGTGAGACACACCAATACACAGTTGGAAAGGAGAATTGGCTCTGATTTTTCTGTAGTACAATAGGGTAACTACTGATTAAAACAATCTCTTATGTATTTCAAAATGACTGGAAAGGTATAAAATTTCCAGCATAAAAAATGATTAATATTTTAATAAATGGAAATGATCATTGTTCTGATTTGATCATTATGCATTGTATGTGGGTATTGTGAAGATGTACAAAATATATCTCAATAAAAAATTAAAAGCAAGTAGGAAGGATAGTATAATGAATTGGACATTATTGCCCTATGTGCATATATGACTACCCAACCGGTGTGATTCTACATCATATACAACCAGAAGAATGAGAAATTATACTCCACTTATGTATGATGTATCAAAGTGCCTTCTACTACCAAGTGTAACTAGTTGGAATAAATAAAAAATACTGCAAAAAATTAAAAGCAAATATGAGACATTATCATGAATAGGGTAATATATAGATTAAATAACTCCAACCTCAGAAAGCATGATGTAATAAAGAAGATGCTAGAAGTTGAAGACAGGGAAGATGTTGCTATTAATAGTCTGTAGTGAAATTTACAAGATGGGATATGTGTATAAGACTGAGGTTCGAGGACAATGCATTCCAGGGAAATTCCCCTAGGTTCTTCCCTTGCAGGTCTTGAAGTGAAAAATGTAAACTTACAATGCTCCTTGAGAAAATACATCTGTCTATCTATCTATCTATCTATCTATCTATCTATCTATCTATCTATCATCTATCTACCTATCCGATGGATTAAAGATATTTCAAACCACTTTTGAGCATTTGCAATGTCACTATTTCTTCCTACACCCAATGAGAGGAGATCAAAAGAAAAAGAAAGAGAAACAAATAAGTTCACATGAATGAAGACAGTCCTTTCTGTAGAAGTGGACTGATAAACATTTTCAGGGAGCCAGGGTTGCAGCTCAGTGGCAGAATGCTTATCTAGCATGTGTGAAGCACTGGGTTCGATTCTCAGCACCACATATAAATAAATAAAATGAAGGTCCATCAACAACTAAAAAAATTTTTAAAAAACATTTTCAGAAAATATTTCTATTCAGTTGATGAATCTCACTTCCAAAATGGGTGACTTTTTTTTAGCAAATGGTACCTAAAAATGACTATTTTTTAGCAGATAGTCAGTTGGTGAATCTAAGTGGGTTATCCTGGAAGTAGAGAGGAAGAAAGAGTTGGGGATGCAAACGGTTTGGCTGGGGTAGTCTAGACACAACTGGTAGACTGTAGGGAAGTAAAGATCAACACCAAGTGCATCTGTGAGCAAGACAAAAACACAATCCAAGTGAAGATTTGCCAAGGACCTCAATATGTCTCAGAGTTGTCATTTCTGTCCTTCTGTCCTTCCTGCTGCTGCTAATATCTGGAGGGCTTCCCTTGCCCATTTGGTTTTCTGCTCCTCCAATGCTTATGTAAACAACTCCCTTTATTAAGTACCTTGTATTTGAAAGACCTAGGTTGGATCAACTCAAGCAGTGGGGCAGCCTCTTCTCTATGGAGGTGCTGACCCTGACATCATCAACCTGCTCAGCCAATGATATGGCTTTCTTCCAGACATGGTCTAATGCAAGGAAACAATACACTTACCTGGCTTTATTCCCTATTCTGCTGTCATTTATTTTTCCCCTAAATAAACCCCCTGGCTTTATTCCCTATTCTGCTGTCATTTATTTTTTCCCCTATTTTTCCATTTTATTTATTTATATGTGGTGCTGAAAGAATCATTTCATCATTTCTATCTGCTTATTTACTTTTTTAGTTACATCCAGTAGTCTGTGTTCATTCATTGTCCATCCACTCACTGGACCAGTATTTCCTTCTTATTGTGTAATGTGTTGTCCATCCAGCATGGAGACCAGTTCCTAAGAAAAGCACACATCTTCAAAGTCCATGCCGCGTCCACTCCTTTTTGAGACACACGGGGTTGCTCTGTTCCATGTGACTCCCTACTCTCTTGGACCTGGTATGTGCCAGCTCACAGAGCATAAGGGTCACCCAAACCTCACAAACACCTCTAAGGCTTGCACTGCATTCTGGAATATTTCATGGGCCAATGTGAGTCATAGACACCATCAAACTACCACTATGGAAGGGGAAAGAGACTGCTGAAAATGAATCTCCAACTTTGAACATCAGAGTTCCCTGAAGGGTTTAGGACCAGATCATGGGGGCCCCATTCCCAGAGTTTTTGATTCCATACATTTGAAGTGAGCCTGATAATTTGCATTTCTACCAAATTCCCCAGAGATGCAGATGCTGGTCCAGGGACTATACTTTGAGAGCATCAATCCAGATGCTCAGGCATCTAGAGAAGCCATGTCACATCTAAGAGGAAGTGAGGGGCAGAAGACTCCAGCGTATCCAAAAAAGGAAAACCAAAATAATTCAAGTTTTATGAATAATCTCTACGAGAAAATGCAAAAGGCTCTTAGTTTAGTTAGCCCAAGCTTAATAACAGAGAATTTAATACCATCTTCAAATATGTACTGGGATGTGAGCAGCTTCCCCCCCCACACACAGGACAGAAATCAAATCAGAATGGAGCAGTAAAGAAACAAGTCAGCCCTGAGCAAGAACTGCCCATTTGCGTGGCTGCTAACATGGAAGATCCATGAAGGAGATTTAGATCTGATGTCTTACTCAACACAATGTTATCATTACTTGGCTTCTGCCCTACCCTGGAACAAAATTAGAATTGTCCCTCAGGGTCACTTTGAAGTATAACTCTATAAAACCAGGTATCAGAATGGAAGAAACCACAACAAAGGGAGAGACAGAGGGGAAGACCATGAGGGCCGAATGCTTCCTCACTGAAAATGAGAATTCACAGATGTCACCAACACATGTTTTGGTAAAAGCAGACATTTCCCAAATGCACTTTCACCCTACAGAATGATGGGCCTCACCCCATCAGGGAGATGACTTTGGAGGGAGAGACTGGAGCCTAAGAATGAAAGTCACCAGACTGGCTCTCAGTGTAGATTCCGTCTTTGTGCCTTGGTCCTTCATCTTGATCTTTCTGAGTTTCAGGATTCTTACCTGTAAATTGGAGTAGTAATTTCCAACAGTAGGATCAAAGAGATAATAAAAGAGGAAGGGGGTTTGCACACTGTGAAGTGCTCTTGGACCCCTGGCTGTGAGAAGCAGCGAGGGGAGGGGAGGGGTCCGTGCATCTGGGGTAGCTCCACTGACGTTCAAGGCTCAGGGCGAGGGTGGTTTGTGTGTCTGGCCCTCGGTGACGGAAATTCAGTTCAGTTCATTGGATTCTCAGTTCTAGACTTCTTGTGAAAATCAGTTGGTGCAAAACCCTTCTCTGATGTCATGGTTTTCCCTTTATTCTCCATTTCTTCTTCCTCTTCTTCACCCCATGGTTAGTCCTTGACACACATTCCTCTGACATACAGCATTTATTTGCTTACGTGTGAGAGTGTGCTGACCCTCCATATCTCACCGCCATGATTTTTCAGTCTATCCATTTAACATTATGCACCTCTAGTGACTGCTAGACCAGTAATCCTTTTTAAATTAGATTCTTAACATAAGGTAATAAGCTTTTATTTCGCCAATTAAGGACATAAGATAAACAAATGTCTGCCATTTATTCTTCCTATCATTTCATCAAAAAAATGGTATTTTACTACCCAAAATTGGACAAGGATAGAACCATAAGACAAAGGATAGTTTTGCTTGGTTTATGTTGATACAGATAACATAAAATCATCTCGATTTGTAAGACCATCGAGATTCATAGGAAAATCCATCCTGTCTGCTCATTTGTGGAACAATGAACCTTTATCCTGGGCTGGAAGTGGGCATAATTTCTCTGTAACCGACCATAGGGCTTCATGGACCTGGGAACTCTATAGTTGTACAAGGCTCTGCACTTAGAAGGACCCTCTGCTTTCATTTCTTTTAAAATCTTAATAACCCGTGAACAAGGGACCCCATGTTTTCATTTTGTGCTGTGTCCAGTTCTGCATAAACTGAGCAAACTCTGTTCAACTACTCACTTCTGCCCCCAGGGATATACCCACAGTCTTGGGCAACCTGTGGACAAGTCAGCAGCAGGCTGGACTTGTCTCCTGAGCCACCATTTGCTGAACCCCATCTTGGAACATGGGCATGGAGCAAGCAGCGTGGGTTCAAGTGCTGATCCCAGAGCTGTGGCTGCGTGACCCTGGGCCATTTACTTAGACTTCTCTAAAGGTTACTGGTCGCCATTTGTAAAAGTGGGATGATGACATATGGCTTCTTCATAGGCGGCTGTCAGAATTAAATGAGATGATTCACACAAGACCCCAGGACCCTCCAGGTGCAAACCTGTGAGGTATAGAACTGCCCTGATTTCCATCTTCATTTTTTTTCCCTGTTTATTTTGTTTTTGTTTCTGAGATGGGGTTTGGCTGTGTTGCACAAACTGGCCTCTAACTCTTCATGGACTCCACCAATCCTCCTGCCCAGGCTTCAAGTCTCTGGGACCATAGGTGCACATCGCTGCACCTGGCTCTGTTCCCATGCCTATCTCTGTTCTGATGCCAGATTATTTACATAATCCAACCTTTGATCTCTCTGGGATCCTTCCAGAACAGGTAACAGAAGAAGGTGGAAGTCTGTGGATTCTTTTCCCGTTATTCTCTTTCAAAGGAGACAGATTTGGGCTAAAGTCAGCAATAACTTTCAATGAGCCAGACCTGTCCTCTTGCACAGGGTTCTGGAGAATGGGTGCTGAGAGCCAACTCCCGTCAAACTTCCCACAGGCTGGTGCATGTCACGACGGCTCCTGCATTCAGTGGAAACACAGTCACTGCTGTGACCCGTGCATACCTTCAGTCTCAAGCATCCAAGTTTCTTATGCATGTACCCTGCTGACAAGCTTCTCCTCAGTTCATCATTAAAAATAATGTGGCAATGCTGGGCGGGTGGCGCACACCTATAATCCCAATGGCTTGGGAAGCTGAGGCAGGAGGATTGCAAGTTCAAAGCCAGCCTCTGCAAAAGTGAGGCCCTAAGTAACTCAGGGAGAGACCCTGTCTCTAAATAAAATACAAAATAGGGTTGGGGATGTGGCTCAGTGGTTTGAGTGCCTCTGAGTTCAATCCCCCATACAAAAAAAAAAAAAAAAAAAAATCACCTGAGAAGTTACTTCTTACCTGGAGTGGGTTCCATGGTAGTATGTTTCTGTATGCAAATCTTATTTTCTTCACTGATCTAAGGTCACAAAACTTTGGGTCACAGACATCTCTGAGAATCTAAAAACAATTGAGAATCTTCTCCAAAGGTGGAAACTGCACTAGGACTCTCTCACACCTACACATACATCTTTTTTTTTTTTTTTTAACCTAAAATTTCAGGAGCTGCCTGATCTTCTGGGGGATCAGGCAGAAGCACTGGGGATCAAGCCATGAGAACAGGTTAGGAATGGCTTCCTTGGGGACTGCAGGGCTCTGCAGTGGAAGTCCCAGATCACCAGTTGCCTGCAGGCTGGCTGGAGTGGCCGACAAGGAGGGAGAGGTACTTTCTTAAAAGTGTAAATTCACGAATGTAAATTCCAGGGCATCTTCCAATCCTCGAGGACCAAGTGATGTAGAAAAGAAGCGCGTCCGCCATCCATTAGGACAGCTTCGCGGTCCCTCAGTGATCAGATCTATACGGATGGTTCTACGGGTTCCCTTCGGAGAAGTGAGTTTTGCTTTGGAAATGTGATTGATGTGGCTGCGCCCGCGCTCACACATCATTAGTCTGTGGCGGGTAAGCTCAGATGGTCGGAGCCCTGTGCTAATGAGGCAGAGGTGAGGGGTTCAGCACCCATGTGGGCCACTTAGCTTTGTCTCACTTGTGTCACCAGACTTCTCCCAACACAGGCCACCTGCCTGGAAAATGAACGTCTCTGGTTGGAGGGAGGAGCCATGTAAATGGGTTTGGCTCCATCACTACAAATCCATCAGGACTCTGGGAATCCACCTTTCTAGGAGACCCTGCTGGTTGATGGGAACTCATCCTCATTTAAAAAGGACAGTGAGCAGAACACTCAAGACAGGCAAGGGTCTCAGTGGAGAGGATTTTGTGAATTGCTTGTGAAATGGTCACTTCATTTTATATCGCAGGGAAATGTGCTCTAATGAGATCACATCGGACTTGGGTGGTGAGTTGCCCTTCGCTGAAAGGAAACTAAATGTAAGGATCTACTTACCCAGAGAGGGGTGAGCATTTGCAGAAAATCCATTTTACACAAATCACCCACAAGGCTGGGGTTGTGGCTCAGTGGTAGAGTGCCTGCCTGGCCTGCCTCTGCGTGAGGCCCTGGGTTCGATCCTCAGCACCACATAAAAATAAAACAAAGGTATTTTGGCCATCAACAACTAAAAAAAAAAAAAAAATCACCCACAGTTGTTCCTGAATTACATGATTAAAAATATCTTTGATAAAATTTATCAAAATAATGCTTAGATTAAAAAAAATATTGAATCTCATATTTCTTTAATCAAGAAAATTATATGTTGGTGTCCAAAACTATTCTTGTTCTCTTATCCCTATTTGGGAGGGAGTAATGATTGAATAGCAGCCAGAAGATAGAAAATGATCCTCAGGATTCTCAGGTCCTCCCTGACCCACAGGCTCTTCTCGGGACCCATTATAAAGCTAAGTGGTTTTCTCTTAACACTTTCACAGCTCTGAAATCTGCTTCTTGTGTGTTCTCATTACCATCCTTTCAGCCGAAACCCTAGTTCTGTCCCTATTGAGCTACTAGTGCACACAGCTAACTAATCTTCTGTTCTTCCCCAACACTAAGGATAATTTTTGAGGATGAACTCTAGAGTCTGTCTGCCTGGACTCAAAACCCAAAGCCAACATTTTCTAGCTCTGTGACTTGTAGCCTGTGTCTTGGTTTGCTTTTGGTGTTTTTGTTTGTTTGTTTTTTCACCTGTAAATTGGGGGCAAAACTAACATTTGGTTCACAGAATTTTTGTGATGATATAAAGTTGCCAATTTATAAAATGCATAGAAAATGTCCTGGGATATAGTCTTACTGAATAAATGCTAATTGCTGTCCATCATTATCATATCTATACCCATAGCACAGAGCTTGGAAGAAGACTGCTTAAGCTTAGGTCCTGCTGAGAGACTTCCTACTCAAGTTATTACTTTGAGCAACTTTCCCATTCTTTTTTATTTTATTTTTTACTTTTAAAGACTGCATTTTGATTCATTGTACACAAATGGGGTACAACTTTTTGTTTCTATGGTTGTGCATGATGTAGGTTCATACCATTCATGTGATTATACATGTACATAGGGTAATTATATCTGTCTCATTCCACCATTTTTCATATCCCTGTCCCCTCCTCCCTTTCATTTCCCTTTATGTAATCCAAAGTTCCTCCATTCTTCTCTCACCCTACACCATTACGTATCATCATCTACTTCTCAGGTAGAACATTTGGCCCTTAGTGTTTTGGAATTGGCTTATTTCACTTAGCATGATATTCTCCAACTCCCTCCATTTACCTACAAATTTTATTCTTCTTTATGGCTGAATAATATTCCATTGTGTATATATACTACAGTTTCTTTATCCATTCATCTGTTGAAGGGCATCTAGGTTGGTTCCACAATCTAACTATTGCGAATTAAGCTGCTATAAACATTGATGTCTCTGTGTTACTGTAGTATGTTGATTTTAAGCCCTTTGGTTATAAACTGAGGAGTGCGATAACTGGGTCAAAAAGTGGTTCCATTCCGAGTGTTCTGAGGAATCTCCATCTTGCTTTCCAGAGTGGATGCACCAATTTGCAACTCCACCAGCAATGTACAAGTGTGCCTTTGTCCCCACAGCCACGCCAACATCGATTGTTTGTGTTCTTCATACCAGCCATTCTAATTGGACTAAGATGAAATCTTAGAGTTGTTTTAATTTGCATTTCTCTGATTACTAGAGATGTTGAACACTTTTTCATATATTTATTAATCACCTGTATATCTTCTTCTGTAAAGCGTCTGTTCAGTTCCTTGGCCCACTTATTGATTGGGTTCTTTGTATTTTTGGTGTACAGTTTCTTAATTTCTTTATAAATTTTGAAGATTAGTGCTCTATCTGAAGTACACGTAGAAAAGATTTTTCTTCTACTCTGTAGGCTTTCTTTCAAAGCAAGAATCAATAAATACAATGAATTCAAACTAAAAAGCTTTTTCTCAGCAAAGGTTACAACTTTCTCATTCTTTAAATGGATCTCCTACTCAGCACCAGTGCTGACCCATGGAGTTAATGAGAGATCCCCTTGCCAGGCATGGTCGATATCAGCGTAGGTATTGCAGTAAAGGCCTCAGGTCAACATGTGGCGTAGTTTAAATATTTGATAAACATTTATAAATGCATGTTATTGATCATTAATAAAAACCAACACCTATTTCACTCACCTATTTAAAATCACATAGTATTTCCTCATCACACATTGCCATCACTCCCAACTTGGTGAAAGATAAAAAACCCTTGGGACCATGGCAAATTTCCAGGGGTTGTAGATATCTAAGCCTCTGTGTGAGACTTCAGTAACATGAAAAAACCGTTGTCTTTAATATGTTTTAAAACATTGTCTATTCATTTCCTTGGCCCATTTATTGATTGGGTTATTAGTGTTCTTGGTGTAAAGATTTTTGAGCA